>JASDQU010439728.1:68846-87527 GCA_032191745.1 Picea mariana | reverse complement strand
CAGCGTCATTAATTTTAAAAGGTAGAAAATGACGCCGATCGGCGTATATCAACCACTTTTATAAAGTGGTTGTTGCTAGTACGTCAACAACGAATACGATATTGATTACGATTTCGTGGTTACTTGTAGTATATAGACTTTCGTGAACAATTCACCTTGCTATGCAGTATTAGTATCGAATGTTACTTTCCTGTGAGCAGGTATGCAGTATTGAATGTTGTCCTGTGAGTAGGTATGCAGTATCTAATGTTAGGTATGTATTGTTGGATTTGAATAGTTTCAAATCTAATGATGTCAGTCGTTCAAATTAGATGGTGTTTATCCAGCTTCAGGTATCATTTAATGTTATTTAGCAAGTTGCCTAATGATAGTGACAATGAACTTGTAGGTGTTTATCCAGCTTCATGTATTATTTAATGTTATTTAGCAAGTTGCTTAATGATAGTAACACTTGACTTGTCTAAGCTTGGTAGTTGAAAAATCACATTCTCGATGTATGGAAAAGTATTGATCATATATATTTTAAAATTTTAATTTTAATTTTAATTTTAATATTCACTACCAAGTCATTGAAAAATCACATTCTCAATATATGGAAAAGTATTGATCATATATTTTTTAAAATTAAATTTTTATTTTAATATTCACTACCAAGCAATACACCAAATTGGTGTATGAGACGTGGAACCCATACACCATATAGATATGATGATGAGGATGATGATGATCATTAATGTCCACTTAGATGTGCCCACGGCTTGCCTTGCAATTGTGCACCTCTTGGGCATGCAACACCACAACATTTCACGCTTGGTTTCTTGGCAACACCAAAGTTATTTCATCCAGACTATGCCTCTTCACCTAAAGCATACCAATACTCTGTTCTAGGCTACCGGTGAGTCACACTCCTACTATAGTGAAAATATTGTATACTTAGACATTCATTAATTGCTTTAACACCTAGTCACTTTTAAGCATACATCAAAGAACATGAGAAGCCAAAAGAACAACAACAAAATAAACAAGAGAAACATAAATATAGTGCGAGCAACACAAACCGTGCCTAACACCTGACTAAGTCTTTGTTATTGCATAACAATTATAACATGAGCACTACTAGCTCAGTTTACAACTTCGCCAGAGTCAAACGACTCGCCTCACCTCACCAAGACACTCATGAACAAATTCATCATCAAAAGACTCTCTGTTGCAACTGTCTTCGCAACCACCTGCAGTGCACCTCAAATGTGCCCTCACTCGTAGACTTGTTGTCTCTTTCTTTTCGTAGACTTTGCCTCTTCATTTCCACAAACTTCACAGATTTTGGTTCTGCTTCACACATGCCTCCACAAACTTGTGTTTCCAAACTTAGCCAAAATTTGCCCAAAATAAATCCCAACCTAAGGCATCAGAGAAGATTTGTTGCATATTTTGGAGAAGGGTTAGGGAGCTCTTCACCACTATCTCAATGATAGATGGCATTAGAGTAGATTCGTTGTAGGTTTTGGAGAAGGGTTGGGGAGCTCTTCACCACTATATCGATGATAGATGGTATCAAAGAAAACTTTTAAGACAATTTCTTGTGAAGGAATTTCAGTGAGAATGTTTACAGACTTGGTGAATGGTTCTGTGCAGTGAACCGTTCACCACATACTTTGCATCAGACTTAAAACATAAGTTTGGTTGATGGTGTGATGGGAAGGTTGAGATGGGTGCACACCTTGTATAGACTGAGAGAAGAGATTGTGGTGAACCAAAGAACTTGGACAAAGTGGGTGATCGTGGAACTCATCGTAGAGTTCATCACAAAACTTGTCGTAGACTTGGTTGGTTTGATTGGTGACGAAAGTCAGTGCCAAACCTATTGTGCACACCTTGGAGAGACCAAGCGCAGAGTTTGTTGGGTGAACCGAGCACTTGGGCAAGGCAGTTGAACATAGGATATGTTGCACGACTTGTTGCAGAGATACACACATAAGTGATCACAGAAGAAAAACAAATAGAGTGATTGCTGAAGTGATCACGAAGGGGGAGAAGTTCTTGGTTGTAGCAAGGTAAAGAACTTGGGTGCGTTGGATGACCTGGGGTGACCTAGAGGATCTATGCAATAGGTAGATGGTTGGGAACATTTCCATCATAACGTCTTCATGTTGTGCATCACCGAGAAAAACAATTGAGTTGAGTTGGGCTGACCACGACCTTCGAACAAGGTATCTCTTTGCAGAGTTACAACAGTCGGTTAGCAACAATATGACATGACATTCGGGCAGTGGATGCATGATGCCTTGAAGTGAAAGCATTCAAGGTGCAGAGATGGCCAAGAATTGGGGATGAGCTTGATTGATTGCACGCAAAGCTTGGGACTTAGACGAATTCATGAAGTGGATGGATGGACTCAGCCTTGTATCATAGTGGACAGTGGTTGAGGTGAATTTATGTAGAGAGTCGGTTTCTTAGGCAAGTGGAGGTCCAAGAAAATAGACTTCAAACATGGTTGCAGCAAACAATGTCGTTGGAAAGGTATGGTTGGCATGAGTTCTTGCATTTTCCAAGTGTTGTAGTGATTTCTTTGAAGGAAAGACAAATGACTTGGTGGTTCAAGTGCATTTTTTTTTCGTGATGAAAACTGACAGACTTGAGGGTGACTCAAGTGGTGCAGATTTGAAGAAGTCTTGTAGTAGTTTGGGATGCCTTGGTTGGGTGAACGTGTAGAGAGCTTGGGAAACCTACCTAAACGAGTCTTGTGGTGGACTTAGGCAGATTTGGATGTAGCCATGGAGGTAGCTTGAGGAAGTTGCCTCACTCTTTGATGAGGCATGTTGGATAGGTCACTAATGTGAAGTGAGCAACGAAGTTTGTTTGTGCCAATTTGAGAGGATAGGTGAGGTGCCCTAGTGTTTTGTGCCTTAGCTAGATTTGTTGGTTCATCCGATGAATTGACAAGTCATGATGAAAGAGCTAGAGTTTGGACGCTTGCAATAGGTACAAGGAAATTTTGTTCCAAGAGACAAATGGAGTTAGCAAGGAAATCGACCAAGAATTGTTGGCAATCAACTTGAATGGAAAAATGCAGACCAAGTGACTTGGGTGGCGTTCACTTGCCTTTGGTATGCGACATTGGATGAGTCAGAGAACACCTTGGTGACTTGCGGATGTTGTGTGATGAATCACAGATCCGATGGGGCTTGTTGGTTCGAGTTAGTAAAAGTATCAGTGCGAGCGTGCCTAAGGCATGGAAGTTCTTTGAGTTGACTTATTCTACTTGGAATAGCTTGGACAATTCATTGGGACATTTGAGGAGTGTAGGCATGTTGGCCACACTCATCACATATTTTAGGTTGCATTGCGGTGACTTGATGAAAGGAGGCAAGTTGAAGACTTGTCTTTGTTTGGAGGATTGTGTGGTCAAATAGATTGCAACATGAAGAGATTACTTGAGCGTGAGCATTTCTGTTGCTTTTGGAAATATGGTTGAGGGTGAAGTCTAACCATTCCAAGGCATAGAGAGGTAGATGTAGCAACATGGTCAGGTGACGAAGTAGTGAGGCAATGGTAGTCTGGACATGCAGCTCTGGGCGCAACATATTGGCTAATTGTGCCATGAGGTGGACATTGTAGTCAAGTTTCCGCATAAGACTTCGTTTCAAGGTAACTTCATAGTGCATCAAGGTAAGGGGCGAACTTCACTTGGTCTAAGATTGTTGTGCAAAAGGAAGTGTCCAGTTTGTGCATGAGGGTGACGATTAGACTGGTCATTCAACTAGTTCACATCTTGGGTAAGAGCAGGAGTATGACAAGGGGGTTAAGAGTACAAATGCACCACTAGGTTCAAAGTATAACACTTAGGCATTGTGGAGGATCTTCTTGAAAAGGTTCGAACAATGGAAACATCAAAAAGGAAAGGATGGACACTTTCCTTAGTCTTTAGATTTGGACAGGGTGACAGAGATGTTGATAGAAAAGGATAAGTTGATGCATGGGGAGGTACAACTCAAGACTTGGATGCAATGGTTGAATTATCTACCCAACCAATTCAATATTTGAGACAATGTGCAAATACATGAAAGAATTGGTTGAAGTATGAAAGAAGCAACATAGAGTCACGAGGAGTTCAACAATTAGACATTTTTGAGGTTTTGGTTGAGGTTGCAACAGCAATTGAGGTGATAGCAGAAGAAAAACAAAGAGATCATCACAGTGGGACAATGACAACTTAGACATTGTGAACATAGATGGGAAGGAGACGTATTTCCATCGTTGCAGACTGTTTGGTCGCGCACAACTTTGGGCAGAGGGTAGTGTGGATTCTTTCACATGTTGTAGATGATTGTTGTGCAAGTTGGAAACTTGGGGTTTTCACTTCAACAAAATTTTGGGTTTTCGATTAACAAGAAACTTGGGGTTTCCAACATACTTAGTGGCAACAGAGGTATGAGTTTGGGTAGAGACTCGAAGATCACAAATTTTGTGGATGTTGTTGAGGATGGAAACAAATTGAGGTGGGGGAGGATGTAAGACCTTGGGAGCTTAGATCGGGCATGCACACTTCCACCATATTCTAAATCGAGCAAGAAGGATGCTTGATACAAGTGAGGAAACATGAGTCTTCATATAGGGGGGAGTTGGGTTCCTTGGGCGCGTGATGTGCCAAGGGACAACTCCACCCAAGTTTTCTTGTGACACAAGTCAGTCGACGAATGATTTGATGAAGGGTTGAGGGAAATACTTGGGTGCTCCACCAAACAAATGAATCAACTAAGGCATGGGGGGTGCACTTAGAGAGTCGGCTCAACTCACCTAAAAGGGGTGAGCATAACTAAGAGGACAAGTCAAATTGATGGATGGGGTGCGCCAGCATGAGAGGCACACCAAGGTTGGGTGCGTTGGTCCCAGGGGTCATGATGATTGACAAGCACATGGGTTTGTTTGGGTGACCAAGTCTGCAAAGGAACACTACGATTCATTTGGACATGGGTTCATGAAGGGGTGCAACACCCCCAAAGGATGCGACGGTTCATGATGACAACCTTTGGAGATCCTATAAGAGAACAAGGGCATGAAACCAAAGAAGGCAATTTTGGCAGAACTTAGAGACCAGGAGAGATTTTCAATTTTGAGGCGGAAAAAGAGGAGGAGCTCCCTCAAGGAGCCAAGTCGTTCTACTCTAGGAGGACTTGTGCTACCTTGAGGAGGAGGGTTCAGTGGACAAAGAAGCTAAATTGATGTCATATGGATACCAACACACATCCAACATATACTCGATTTCATACGACTACCAACACACATCCATCATATACTTGATGTCATACGACTAACCATTTTGATTTTCTAGTGTTAAATTAAACAAACACAATTTTCCACAAGTGGTAATTACTTCCAATGATATACAATATTACTTTAGTAAACACTAGAACATCAGTAAGTAACTCATAAAATTTCAACTTCCCAATCTCTTCCTTAGATCACTTATCCCATGTGTGAGAGATAAAAAATACATGTGTCTATTGTTGTGTCTTTAAAGTGTATTTTTGTAGTAATATTAGATTGATCCAAAAAAGACACGTCTCTTTGAAAAATTAAATTTAAATTTAAAATTAAATTAAATTTTCTTTCTTATAAATAGTTGGAGAACACCTTTATAACTAACCAAAGATTAATTTGGTTATAATCCATCGACATAGTATTTGACTTTGTTAAATTATTCCTCCATAATTTGTGCCATTCTTTGCATAAATATAGGTGGAAGTAAATATACATTACATTCCTCATATTTAGGTAAATAGACATTTTTACTAGAAATTACTTCCCACCATAATTTATGGAATTCTTTCTATAATTTAGGCAGGAGTAAAAAAGTAAATATGTTGTACATAGATATTGTAACAACCCCATAAATTTAACACTCCCAACGTTTTACTCTACTCTCATTTTCCTGGGCCCTCCTGTGAAGGAGTCAAGCTCAGTCCCGCTCTGATACCATGTTGTTTTTCTTCATATGAGATATAATCGATATATTATTACAGTGATAAGTGTTCCATATATAGGGAACATATGGTGACCATCCATGAAAGGATGTGTCCCTTGAATAATCAATAACTATTTATTATTATCATTTACTTATTATATATGATATTATCATTTACTTATTATCATTTACTTATTATATATCGATGTTGTCATTATAATCAATAATCTACTATTATTATCATTGAATGTCTTCTCGATGTTGTCCAAACATCAACACATTCAACCATTCTTGGTATGCTTCCTCTCCAAGTTGTGCTCTCATTGCATCCTTCTCTCAAGTTGACATTATTGTAGGGTGCAACGAAACATGGTAGGTAGGTCACTCATCATCAAAAGAATATTAATTTCAAAAATATTAAACAATAGTACATCGATGATACTAGTAAGCACAATGCAATAATTTGTTTGTTCAAATTACATTATACCAAATAATTATTATCATCACCGACCAAGGATTGTTGCTGGAAGATAGAATGTCACAATTGGCAGGGTAAATCAGCTGTCCATTTTCATATACCAACTGCTTGTGGTATGTTTCTCCTGAGAAGACCTTTTGATGTTTTTGAACTGGTACTGGAATATTTTTTGCATCTGAACTCAATTCTGAATTATGATCCTACAAATTTGGATACATTTTTATTCAGATTGACATGTCTAAAAATAATCAATGAGATAATCAAAACATAAACAAAATAAGTTAAACTTATTGGAGATGGAAAGGGAGAACTCCAAGATGGACTTTGAACAATATGGAATGGGTTGGAATTTGAAGAATTGACCATTTGATCATATAATAAGATTTTCTTCTTGCATTTAAGCAAAATAAGCAATAAATTTTCATGTACATATCTAAAATAAATTTTGAGGACCATACCACAATATGAGTTTGAATATAGTTTTGAAACCATTTTTTAAGAATAAGGCAACATAAAACGTAAAATGTATGTTGAAGTATTGCAAGTCATGTGAATTCATCCTAAAAGATATTTTGAGATGAAAATACTATTTTATGTGAAAATAAAAGTTCAAATAACTTTAAAATAATATTGGTGTGCTTATCAACCACAAATTCATAGGTGCGCATATTAACAATAATCACAAGTGCGTTGAAAAATCAACCACACCGTGTTTCTAGATTTTGTTAATAAAAAAAAAGTATATGTCTCTCGTGCATCAAATAATATGAACGCACTGGTGCGTAATGTAATATGGCCACCCTGGTGCATCTTACATAAACGCACCATCGTGCCGGGGAAAACAACAACAACAACAATGTGATTTTTTTAAGCAATTAAAAAAAGAGTGGGAATCTAATTTCATAAATTCATTTAAATACTAAAAGTTTATTCACTATTTCATTATTTTGCAAAAATTTGTAGGGAAGAGACTTGCAAGAGAGACATACAGAGGAGCACTATGAAGGAGCAAAGGGAACACTTATTGCATAAGACCCCAAACGCAGTCGACCCTCTGCCTTTTTTTAAATTCTTTTTATGTAACACACCCAACCCTTAAATAGCCTTTTATAGAGATTCTCTTTCCTTGGTTCATTTTTGGTCCCTTAAGAAAAATCCTCTTAAACAACTTCCCGAAACTCACATCTCTTACTGTGCGCTTGAACCAACTAGCAAGGTCTTCCTCGTGACCTTGGGCTGAAAACCGAGAGCTAAGAATCTACTTTAGCAAAGGTTTTGGCACTTCAGAAGTTCTTGGACTTCAAGAGTTCCAATGGTGTTGTCAAATTCTCAGATCACCGAAAACTGTAGGGGATCAACAATCCACACCCTCCACCAAGATCTAGAGTTAAAAAGGGGGCTTTGACGTTTGACATCGAACATGGATGTATCCTAATCCTAAAAGTCCCATAATATCACCATGTGCCCATATCCCTTCGACGTTTGACGTCTAAATATTCTCGTTGAACCATTATTTATCATACTACGTTTGAATCTTTTGAACCCCCAAAACTGCCCAGACTTCTGGAGTCCTAGACACGTCACCAGCCTTATTGGCCAGGAAAGAATGATTCAATAGTTGACATGCAGTAAGGGTCAATAGGTGACACATGTCCTCCTTAGGGGGTGACACATGTCCTGCTCCAATATGCACAAGGGATGGGTGAATCAGCCAAATCTGGGTGACACTTGGCACCTTGGTTGCGGGTCCACATCACTTGGGATGATGTCAGTGGGCCACATCAAACCCATCGCATGACCAAGATTTATCCACGTGGATTCGTAGATCCAAGGTCCTTTTTACCTCATGACTCTGGGCTTCGGGGATTACCAACTCCTCTTCACGTAAATCCCCCGAAGAGCTAAGTTCCCAGACTCTCGGATATGGCACCCTGTGTCCTCTTCGACCAATAGTCAAGATCCACTTCAACACTCGTGACTTCGGCGATTTCTTTCTTTGTAAACTCTTGTTCAGGTTCCTATGGTGTACAAAATCTTCGGACTATGGGATCGCTTGCCATGTAACCCCCTCATCCAACAATCCTATTTCAATCGGTCAACACTTAATGGATAACGAGTAGAGGCCATGTATCAATCCACGATGCTTTCCTGGTTAGTTGGGTAGTAGAGGGTGGGTCCCTTAGATTGATGGCTCGGAAGGATCCCGAAGGATTCGAGGATCGATGGTCCACGTTACTTCAACAGTTCGAAATTCGAGAGTTTGGTGAGTGTGTCTCCTGGCTTTCCCTTCGAACCACGCTAGATCGGTCGCCACGTGTGCCAAGTGTCTATGACCAAGATTCACTCTGGCTAGAAGAGATTTGGTGAAAACTCACACATTCCTATATTTCCAAATACTTAGACTCCTAGATAAGCATTGATATGTGGACACGTGTCCCTCTAGTTTCAACAGTCCATATTAAATCTGCGACTCCGACATTTGGGAGTTTCGATGCTAGACCATTCCAAATATCTCGAAGTAAGACTTTATCAAAGCGCTTAACACCTCCCTTCCTATGTCTGATATAACGATTGAGAGCGATCCAAGATGGATCCCCAAATCGACAGTCCTCATCAATTCGGTAATTCGCGACTTCGAGGATTGTGGAGTCACAAGTTCCGAAGTCCCGAAGCCGAAATGGATAGCTCCTTTCATGCTACTACAAGGTTCCTAGGCCCTGGTCACATGGATACTTTGGAAATTCTTGGGCTAAGTACTAATCCTTTAGCAACAATTAGGTTAAGATTGTGGGCACAAGCCCTTGGTCAAATGGGTGAATAGTCTAAGGGAAAAATTCCCTTCTCCCACAGGATTCAGTCTTAACATTCCCACTAAGGTAAACTTCATAGGGTTCATACGACTTAGACATTTCAGTCGATCCTACCCTGACTCCCCTCCAGACTCACATCCCATGTCTCTCTAACAGTTAAACTAACATAAGTCCAAGATCAAATATATATAATAGTTTATAGAAATCAAATAACATTTCTAATATATGTTCAAATACTAAGAGATTGAATCATAAACACAAAAATTTCATCATCACATCCAATATAATACGAGTATGAAAATACTTATCAGAATTGGAAAATGTGAAGCAACTGCTGAAAGAGGTGCATGTTTCCTCCCAACCATAAGCTCAGTCACTCCTGACAGATTTACCACTGGCCACCTTGAGCTAGAACATGATTCTTTGAGAGATATTCTTTCTGTTTTCTCCACAATAGTCAGGGAAGAAGGTTACTCTCCTTCTCCCACAGGAACTGGGTGTCTGGTTTTCTCTACTCCAAGCGAGGTCTGCAAAAGTACTTCATCAGTCACTCATCATCCTCATTTATCAGCTTGTAGAGAAACCCTGCCCATGGCTTCTTACAGCCAAATCAAGCTTACTGCTCAACTTTTCCTCTCAACTTCAGAATCAAAGTATGTTCATTTCCCTTCTCAAGAGAGTGTTTTCTCTACTCTGTTATATCGCATGTCTATCTATGTCGCTAAATTACCTCATTTATTTCCTTCCTCGACAAGGTTGCATGGGTTTGAATCCCAATTTGTGGTCAAACCTAGAAGCCTTACAGATGGGTACCCTGCCCCATCTCCTCGTTAACTCTTGAGGATGGCCTTCCAGCTACCAGCTTGACTGGCAATTCATTTATGGGTCAAAGGACTGTTGAGCAATTACAACCAGTAGGTACTGGTCAGGTGAGGGTCATCTCAACCATACTTGGTTTCCCTTCTCTATCTCTCTCACAACATATGTAGTTTATCTTTTCAAACTTCCCCCCCTTTCAATAGTTGTGCAACACATATTCAAATCCAAATTCTATTAATAACAAAAAATTTATACATTGACCATTTTATACAATGGTTCATCAAATCAAACATTCACACATATTTAGTCTTCCATAGTCTCTTGTCCAATTATAGTTATATTTACAAACTTGGGGAAACATGGGTATTACAATCCCCTCCCCCTTAAAGGAACATCACCCTCGATGTTCTATCTGTCGATGTGTTCTGTATGTACAGAAGTAAACAAAAATGGATATTCTTGTCTCATGGAATGCTCCATTTCCCATGTAGCCTCATCTGGGACAAAGTGTTTCCACTACACCTTGAACTGCATAATGGTTATGTTCTTGAGTGGGGTTTCCTTCCCGTCTATTATGCATTGTGGTTCTTACAGGAATTCTCCCTCGGGTTCCACTTGAATTACAAACCAATCAATAATATGATTAGAATAATGTACATACTTCTTTAATAAAGAAACATGGAAAACATTATGTTCCTTCACTGTGAGAGGAAGTGCTAGCCGATAGGCTACTGGTCCCACTCTATCCAAAAATTCAAAGGGTCCACAATACTAAGGTGTCAGCATGGCACAAGTTCCCATCCTCAAGGAGATTCTTTTGGGTCTAACTCAGAGATACATAGGATCCCTTGCTTTGAAATCTCTAGGAGTCCTTTTCAGGTCTGCATAGCTCTTTTGTCTATCCTGGGCTATCTTCATATTTTTCCTGATATGAATCACTTGTTGTTCCATTTCCTTTAGCATATCTGACCCGATTGTAACTCTATATACTGGGTTGTTCCAACTGATTGTAATGTTGCATTTCCTTCCATAGAGGGCTTCAAAATTACTCATTTTTAATGACTCTTGATAGCCATTATTGTAAGAAAATTCTACCAGTGGTAGGTAGTCCTCCCATTTCTTGGGTTGATTCATTACATGCATCATTAGCATGTCTTATAATACTTGGTTTACCCTCTCTGTCTACCCATCATTTTGAGGGTGATATGCTATACTAAAGAGTAATTTTGTTTCAAAACCAACAAACAAATAATTCCAAAATTGTGAAGTAAACTTTGTATCTATGTCGTATATAATATCCTTAGGCATGCCATGTAGTATGGATATCTCTTTCATGAAGATGTTGGCAATGTCTAATTCCTTACAGGTTGAATTGACAGGTATGAAGTGATCAACCTTGCTTAGTCTTTCCACAACTACCATGATGGCATCATTTTGTTTGGTTGATCTTGGTAATCCAGTGATGAAATCCATGGAGATGGTTTCCCATTTCCATTCAAGAATTGGTAGGGGATGCACTATACTTTCTAGGTGTTGGTGCTCTGCCTTGAATTACTGACATTCTAGACACTTATCTAAGTAATCAGCTATGTCCTTTTTCAATCCATACCAATAGAATAGTTTCCTAGTGGCCGTGATCATTTTCTGATAACTAGGATGACTAGTATTTGGTATTTTGTGTAGTTCATCCATTATGAACCTCTTCAAGTCATCACAATTTGGAATGTATAATTTGTCCTTGTAAGTCAACATGTCATCATTAAGCATCTGATAACCTTCATAATTCAACCATGTGGGATCTTTTTTTAGGTATGATGTCATAGTCTTGAAAAATGCATCTGTCTCTTGTGCAGTTTTGACCCTCTCTTTGATGTCTGAGTCACTAACACTTACAACTGCCAAGTGAACTACTTTCATACTTCTACTAAGGGAATACGAAGCCCTATTCTCCTTTCCTTTGATATGTTTGATTTCAAAATCAAACTTACTAAGGAGATCCATCCACCTAGATTTTCTCAAATTGAGTTTTGGTTGGTCAAATAAATACATCATTCCACTATGGTCTGTCATAAGTACAAATATCCTACTTAGGAGGTAATGCCTCCACATATTTAAAGTATCCACTATAGAAACCAATTCCACATCATGGGTTACATAATTGATTTCATGCTCATTCAATTTTATGGACTCGTATAAAACCACATGTCCTTCTTGCATAAGGACTTCTCTGAGCCCCTCCTTGCAGGCATCTGTACACACAAAGAAGTATTTGTTTGGATCTACAATATTTGGCACATGCGCATTGGTTAGAAGGTATTTAAGCTCTTGAAATCTTTCCTTACATTCTAATGTCCAAATGAATTTAACCCCCTTTTTCTGAAGGGAGGTGATTGGACAACCAATCTCGGAGAATCCTTTTATGAATCTCCTATAGTATCCCGCTAGGCCCATAAAGGATCTGATATCAGATACATCCTTTGGGGTAGGCCAATCCATGATGGATTTAATCTTGTCAAGGTCAACTACTACTTCCTCCTCATAAATAACATGGCCTAACTAGTGGACTTGTTTTTGGAAGAAGTCACACTTACTGAGCTTATCATAGAGCTGATGCTCTCTTAGTACTTGGAGTACAAGCTTGACATGTTCTTCATGCTCTTCCCTATTATTGGAATAAATTAGGATGTCATCAATGAATACCAACACAAATCTATCCAAGAAATTTCTGAATACGTTATTCATTAAGCACATAAAAGTGGTTGGTGCATTGGTAAGCCCAAATGGCACCACCACAAATTCAATGTGGCCATATCTTTTCCTAAAGGATATCTTGTGGATGTCCTCATATTTTATTCAGACCTGAGGGTATCCAAACCTCAAGTGAATCTTGGAGAAGATTATAGCACCCCTTAATTGGTCAAATAGGTCATCGATCCTCGACAATGGATACTTTTTCTTGATGGTCATTTTATTGAGTTGTCTATAATCTATGCACAGTCTGAGTGTGCCATCTTTCTTTTTCACAAACAAGGTCGGTGCTCCCCATGGGGACATGCTAGGCCGAATGTATCCTTTGTCCCACGTCTCCTTCAACTATAATTTGAGATTAACTAGCTCTAGTGTACTTATTCTATAGGGTGTTCTAGACATTGGCACTACTCCAGGTACAAGTTCTATTGAAAAATCAATATCCCTTCTTGGAGGTAGACATGGTACCTCTTCTAGGAATACATATTTTTATTCTTTTAATATGGGATGGTTCTCTAGGTTGGGTTTGTCATTCTCAATAGAGTTCAATACTTCTATTGCATACAAGGGACATCCCTTTCTGCAATACTTCTTCACTTGGAGGGTTGATATTTTCCTCACTGAGACATGCTTTTGAATCCCTTGTAGGGTTACCCTCCTTCCTTCTTCATTTTTAGACTTCAAAGTTTTATTGTAACAATCCAACTTGGTTTTTTGGGAAACCAACCAGTCCATGCTAATCAATAGGTCATAAGATCCTACAGGAAGTATGTTTAGGTTTCCTTTGGTGTGAAACACACTCATGACAAATTGGCATGCTGGTATGATCTCTGTTACTTTTATTTTGGTTCCAGTGGCTAATTGTACCAACCATGATTTAACATGTTTAACTTGGTGAAATTTACATTTCTCAACAATTTGATGGGTAGCATAACTCAAATTAGAACCAGGGTCAATTAAAATGGAAACAAGATGGTTGGAAATCGTACCTTCCATCTCCACCACTAAATCTTGGTGGTCAACTTGTATTTATCCAAGGATGCATAAATTTGTGGCAAGCTCCTAGCCACATCAATGATTGTGGTAGCCTCTTGGACATTGTAGACCATCCCAGGTTTTTTTTTCCTATGTGGACAATCCCTCAACAAATTTTCCTCTACACAACCCCAACATTTCAAGGTTTCTCTCTTTGTGTTCTCAATCTTAGTTGGAGCTACTCTAAATGGTTTATTTACACTATGGGATGGGAATTTTTGTTGATACACACTTCTGGCAGGAAGACTCATCATAGAAATCTTACCAGGGCTCTTAAATATGAAGGATTTAAACCCCTTCTTCTTGAATTCCGAATTGTTTTTCTTCTTCCAATCTTCATGGGGTTCTATCTTACTCTTGAATTTCTCATAGAAATACCTTGCTTTTGAAATAATATCTTCTAAGGTCTTTGTCTTGTCAAATTCAATTATGTCCTGGTAGGACTGAGGTAAGCCACTAATAAATCGTTGCATATTTACCTTTTCATCTTTTATGTAGGGAACATACCTCATCAACTCGAGATTGTTTTTGATATACTCATCTATAATGAGTTGTACCAGCTTGAGTTCATAGAACTCCTTGGTCTTCCCATCAAAGTACTTTTTTGATAGGTACTTCTTCTTGAAGTATTTCTCAAAATTTTTCCATGACAAGTCCTTCTCATGGAATCCTTTCACATTCCTAAGGTCTTCCCACTAAATGGAAGCTTTCCTATTCAGGTTGAAAATTGCTATCTGAGTCTTTAAGTTTTCAGAGTAGTGATGGACTCTGAAGTACTTATTCAAATCAAGTAGCCAAACTTCTCCTTCTTCCCCATTATTAATCTCTCTATCGAAGGTGGGTGGTTTGGATTTCTTAAATTCTTCAGGGTCATGACTCTTGGAATTCTTCCTCTTCTTTCTTCTTTTCTTCTTTCCTCCATGATTTTCATAAGTGATCACTGTCCTCACCAGAGGAATCTTCCATTGAATGTCTCTTGGCTCCATGTTGGGCCTTCTTTGAGGTGCTCCTCCTGGTGTGACCACTTTCGGGACCATGCTTCTATATCTCAAGTGGACTTGGATTTTTCTTAGTATAGTGCATGTCCACATGACTGGCAGCTGGACCATGTTGCAGTTGCTTTTGTAAATCTGATAGAATTTGCAGTAGGACTGCATTAATTTATGTCTACTTTTCCTACTCCTTGATCAACCTTTCATTGTCATCCTTATAACTCTGTAATTCTTCCATTAGGCTTCTTACAGTTTCGGTCAAATTTGGAGGGTTTTCCACCACCCTCCTTTCATCAAATTATTCCTCTCTATTGTGGGAGTTCTCCCCCAACTCTTGATGTCTCACCATCCTTTACGTAGTAGTTCTTATTTTGTTCACTGAATGCTTGAGTGAAGATAAAACATTTTATGTTAGTTACTAATCTACCCATTCATGAACAACACATATCATTGCAAGGCAAAGTCAGTTCTTTATTTGGAAACATTAGTCACCTACAGTGAAAACTTCCAAAACATCTATCAATCTGTAGAAGGAGTAAGGTAGGGTGTTACCCAGTAAGTTCTCTAATAATATTTTTATGTGACTCGTGCATGATCCCAAGCAAGCAAAGTGTTGTTTCCATGCTCTGATACCAATTTGTAACACACCCAACCCCTAAATATCCTTTTATAGGGACGGGGCATCAATTTTTCTCTTCCCTTGGTTCATTTTCGATCCCTTACTTAAGCAAAACCCTATTAAACATCTTCCCTGAAACTCACATATCTCACTGTGCGCTTGAACCAACTAGCAGGGTCTTCCACATGACCTTGGGCTGAAAACTGGGAGCTAAGAGTCCGCATTAGCAAAGGTTTCAACACTTCATAAGTTCCTGGACTTCGGGAGTTCAAATGGTGTTGTCAAATTATTAGATCATCGAACACCGGAGGAGATCAACGGTCCAAACCCTCCACCGAGATCTAGGGTTAAAAAGGGGGCTTCGACATCCGATGTCGAACATGCTTGTATCCTAATCCCCAAATTCTTGTAATCTTGCCATGTGGCCCTAGCCCTTCGGTGTTTTTCATTCGACAATTCTCGTTGAACCATTATTTATCATACTATGTTCGAATCCTCCGAACCCCTGAAATTTTCCATACTTTCAAAGTTCTAGACATGTCACCAACCCTGTTGTCCAAGCAGGCACGATTCAATAGTTGAAATGTGGCAAGGATTAAGCGATGAAATGTGTCCTCTTTTGGAAGTGACATGTGTCCTACTCCACTAGGCACAAGGTATGGGTAAATCAGTCAAATCTAGAAGAGACATGGCACCTTTCTTGTGGGTCCACATCACCCGAGATGACGTTAGTGGGCCACATCATCCCCATCACATGGTTGAGATTTATCCATGTGGATTCATAGATCCACAGTCCTCGTTACTTTGCGGATCTAGGATTCAGGGCTTACCGACTCCTCTCGACATAAATCCCCTGAAGAGCTAAGTCCCTGGACTCTTGGATCTGGCACCATGTGTCCTCTTAGACCAATGGTCAATATCCACTTCGACACTCTTGAATTCGGTGATTTCCTACTTTGTAAAATCTTGGACAGGTTTCTCTGGAGTATAGAATCTCTGGACTACATGATTGCTTTCCATGTAACCCCCTCATCCATTGATCCTAGTTCAATCGTTCAACACTTGATAGGGAACGATTAGGGGCCACATGTCACTCCACGAGGATTTCCTAGTTAGTTGGGTAGTCGAGGGTGGGTCCCTTAGATTGACGACTCAAAATGATCCCAAAGGATCCAAGGATTGATGGTCTACATTACTTCAACAATTCAACATTCAGGTGTTCAGTGAGTGTGTCTCCCGACTTTCCCTCCGGACCACACCAGATATGTCACCACATGTGCCTAACATCTATGGCCAGGATTCACTTTGACTGGCAGAGATTCGGGGAAAACTCACGTGTTCCTATATCACCAAATACCCAAACTCTTAGATAATCGTTGATATGTGGACATGTGTTCCTCTAGTTTCAACAATCCATATTAACGTTGTGACTCCGACATTCAGAAGTCTCGACGCTAGAACATTCCAAATCTCTTGAAGTAAGACTTCGTCAAAGCGCTTAACAACTCCCTTCCTATGTCGAAGTGCTTAACACCTCCCTTTTGAGGATTATGGAGTCACAAGTCCTGAAGTCCCAAATTCCTAAAGCTGAAATGGATAGCTCCTTTCACAATAGCATAGGGTTCCTAGGATATGGTCACATGGATACTTTGGAAATTCTAGGGATAAGCACTAATCCTTTAGCAACAATTGGGTTAAGGACGTGGGCATGAACCCTCGTTCAGATGGGTGAATAGTCTAAGGGAAAAAAACCCTTCTCCCACAGGATTCAGACTTAACATTCCCGCTAAGGTAAACTTCACAGGGTTTGCAGGAGTTAGATATTTTAGCCGATCCTAGCCTAAATCCCCTACAGACTCACACCCCATGACTCTCTAACAGTTAAACTGAGATAATTCCAGGATCACATAGATATAAAAATTTACAAAAACCAAAGAGAATTTCTAATAACTATTCAAATACTGAGAGACTGAATCATAAACACAGAAATTTCATCATCACATCCAATATAATACACAAAGTATGAAAATACTTATCAGAACAAAAAAATGTGAAGAAACTACTAAAAGGGGTGCATGTTTCCTCCCAACCATAGGTACAGTCACTCCTAAAATATTTACCACTAGCCAACCCCGAGCTAGACCATGATCCTGTGAGAGCGATTCTTTCTCTTTGCTCCACAACAGTCAGGGATGAAGGTTACTCTCCATCTCCCACAGGAACTGGGTGTCTGGTTTTATCTACTCCAAGCAAGGAGGTCTGCATGAGTACTTCCTCGGTCACTCATCAGCCTCGTTTATCATCTTGTAGTGAAACCCTGCCCATGGATTCTTACAACCAGATCAAGCTTACTGCTCAACTTTTCCTCTCAACTTCATAATCAAAGTTTGTTCACTGCCCTTCTTGGGAGAGTATTTTCTCTACTCTTCTATATCGCAAGTCTGTCTCTGTCCTCGAATTACCTCATTTATTTCCTTCCTTAGAAAGGTTACATGGGTTTAAATCCTAATTCGTGGTCAAGCCCAGAAGCCTTACAGATAGGTTCCTTTCCACATCTCCTCATTAACTCTTGAGGATGGCCTTCCAGCTACCAACCTGACTGATAATTCATTTCCGGGTTAGAGGACTGTTGAGAAATTACACCTAGTAGGTACTGGTTAGGTGAGGGTCATCTCAACCATACTTGGTTTCCCTTCACCATCTCTCTCATAGAATACATGGTCTATCTTGACCAACTTCCCCCCCTTTCAGTAGTTGTGCAACACATATTTGAGTTCAAATTCTATTAATAACATAAAATTCATACATTGACCCCTTTATACAAAGGTTCATCAAATCAAACGTTCACACATATTTAGTCTGACATAGTATCTTGTCCAGTTATAGTTATATTTACAAACTGGGGGAAACAAGGGTATTACATTTTAAATGGTTTCTGATTTGATGTTTAAAAAAAAAATGTTTTCCTCTTTTTCGGTTCATCTTTTTGACAGAAACGCACTGGTGCATTTATGTATAAGGAATACACCGATTAAGCCAGATTTAATAATAATAATAATAATAAAATATGGTGCATAAAAAAATATATTTTCGATGCTCTCATCTAAACACAAAAAATGTTGTCACATATTTTTTTTTTTTAATTTTTTTTCTCATCCGTGCGCAATTTTTCTATTTATTATTATTATTATTTTTTATGAATGTTTAATTTTTTT
>JASDQU010439728.1:40574-56642 GCA_032191745.1 Picea mariana | reverse complement strand
AGAGTTCTACAGGAATATTTATCTCTCAAGAAAATTATTTCAAAGAGATGTTGAAGAAGTTTCAAATGGATGACTCTTCCCCCATTAGTACACCTATGGTGGTTGGTTGCAAGCTCGGTAAAGATGATATTTCACATGATGTTGATCAAAGGACATATCGATAAATGATAGGCAGTATTTTGTACATCACAACATCATGTCTTGATATAATGCAAGTTGTTGGAATGGTAGGTCGTTATCAGTCTGCTCCTAAACAAAGGTATTTAGCAGCTGTAAAAAGGATATTCAAATACTTAAAGGGAACAATGAATTATGGTCTGTGGTATCCTAAAAATCATGATTTTCAGTTAACTACTTATTCAGATGATGATTGGGCAAATTGTGTGGATAAGAGAAAAAGCACCAGTGGAGGTGCATTCTTCTTGGGTGACTCATTAGTAGCATGACTTAGTAGGAAGCAGGGGTATATTTCCTTATCAACTACAGAGGCAGAGTACATTGTTGCCGCTACTTGCTGCACTCAGATTTTATGGATGATCCAAACTCTTACATATTTGAAGGTAAATTATACTGATCCAATTCCAATTCACTCTGATAACACTAGTGCCATTAGTGTCTCCAAGAATCCTGTTCTTCATTCCAAGACTAAGCATATCCCAATAAAATATCATTTTCTCAGAGAGTAGGTTACAAATAGAGTTGTTCAGCTGAATTATATTCTTTCCACAGAACATATAGTTGACATATTTACTAAACTGTTAGCAGTGACACCTTTTGGATATCTTCGTCAGAAGTTGGGGGTTATATATTCTTTCATCTAATTTGTTCACCTTGTCATGCGGAGTATGTGCTTTTCGCATAGCTGATATCTTCGACATGTACTGCAATAACTCATACGGAGTGTGTTTCTTCTTTGACATTGATGCCAAAGGGGGAGAAAGTGTGGTAATTGTAAGGATGTTATAGTTGTATGGTTGGGTGTTCAGGGGATAGTGAAGTTCTTCAGGTTCTTCAAGGTTACCATCAATGCCAAAGGGGGAGATTGTTGGAATATTTATAGATAGAAGAAAGAGTATGCTTGTTTGTCATTGATGGCAAGATCAACATGATGATAGTGTACTTTTTTTCCAATGACAGCAAGATCAGCAATGCAACGATGATGGCATGGAAAGAACATAAGTGCTCAGGAGGAGGAGCAATAGTGATCGTTGGATCACCCATCCTGAATTCTTGATGGCCATCAGATTTGCATTCAGACAGGAGGAGCGCACAGAAGAGGAGAAAAAATCTCACACATTGGATCTGAGCACTAAGGTCCAACAACCATCAGATCCTATATAACTGCGAAAAGGATAAGGCTGAGTTGTTGGAACTCACAAAAAATATCACATTTGTTGATCGTTTCGAAAAAATCACAACCATTGAACATTTTGAAAAGATCATAGCCATTGATCGTTCTGAAAAAATCACAGGCATTGATCATTCTGAAACCATTTGGACTGTCCATTGTCAAGGAGGGCACGTGGTGAAGGGTCATCATTTCGTTGACTTGAAGAGTGAAGAAGTCAAAGGAGCGTGGTGTGGGAATACATGATATGCAAAGTTGCGATGAGATCTGAGCTGTCAGATCGAAGAGACATTTTGGACCGTTGATATGACAAGAAAAGCACTTGAATGTTTGGCCCATGGTCATAGCCAAGGTCACATCGTCGAAGGCTAGAAGAAAGAGGTATTCCAGCTAAGCTCCATTTTGGAGATCGTGACTTGGGGGAGTCGAGATACCTCATACAAAGATCCCCGAAGTCGCGAGTCATGAAACACCTTATGGATAATCATGTGGTCACAGCTGGTGGTCATATGAGAGGAAGGATCTATCCTAGCTAAGCTCCATTTCAAAGATCGTGACATGGGAGACTCGAGAAGTCTCATCAAAATATTTTCGATACGTGAAATTGCAAAGCACCTATTGGCATAGCTGGTGGTCATCGCTGGTGGGCACGTGAAGGAAGGAGCTTGTAAGTTGCAAGGCTACATTTCATGATCGGGAGTTGGAAGAGTCAGAGTGACTCGCAACAAAATTCGTGAAACGTGAAACTGTGAAGTGCCTTTTGGTTAGGCCCATGGTCACAGCCAGTGGGCATATGGGATAAACACAAGACCCTGCAGATTTAATCCAAGGGTGCTAGTTATTTAGGAATCTGATCGAAAGGCTACTGTTTCTCTTCACGATTATGTGTCTAGTTACGATTCAGTTAGCAGAACTGAATCATGGTTCTTGGACATTTGGAAATTCAGTTGTTGAGGCATTTTCTGGGAGATTCGAGGTGTAACCGAATGGTGGAAGAGCATAAAATAAAAATGTGATGACTGAGTTAGTTTCTTTGTTCTAAATGAAAAATGTGTTGAACTGTAAGAAAGGTAAAAATTACAGTATGCGTAGTGTGAGATGAAACTCAGAGATGAAAAATAGAAGCTGAACAGACAAAAGCAGAGAATATTTGCAGAAAAGATAGAAGAAGAGAAGAATTGTAGAATAGACAGAAGAAGGTCAAGCCAAGTATGAACAGAGTAGAAGAAAAGTGAAGTAGAGAAGAATTGCATAACAGAGACGAATTGGCAAGAATCGATATATATGAATTGTTGGTTATTCAAGCATTTATTTATAATCAAGGAGTTAGGGTGGTGCTAGGGAGGACGGTGGTCCTATGATATTCAATTTGGTGCTTGAATATTGGAAGTTGTATCTTCCATCTAGTTGTAGCTAGAAAACAAGGTGGCTGGGTGGTGCTAGGGAAAACACAATTTTTTTTGTATGCAAGTTGGTGCTTGTATAAGTCCAGTTGGTGCTGGAACACTCAGGGAGTTGATGCTTCCTTCTAGTGGGTTCTAGAGAAATAAGAGGGTTGGTGCTCTCAGCAAGTTGGAGCTTTTAAACTAGAGGTAGTAGCCTCACATTAATTTGGTGCTCAAATATAGATGATGTACAGAGCTTAAAAGACTGCCTACCATTCGAAGAAGAAGAGGTTTTCTCCCTTTATGGGTTTCCTAGTGAAAATTTGCCTCTGTGTATACCTTATGTGTGACTGATATTCATTATTTATGTTTTTCATATCTTGTATAATATTGATGGTCACTTGGAAGAGATTAAAACTTGTTTGAATAAGTCATAAATTGTTTAAGCGCAGTAACAACTGATTCACCCCCCACCCCCCCTCTCAGTTTTCTTAGTAATTTCAACAACAAATGGTTCTCACATTATGACATTAGGATATTTGTGTCACATTGCAACAAGGAGGCATATGTTTTTCATATTGTGACATTTCGAAATGTTTCTCACATTATTATGTTAGGATATTTGTTTGACATCATATTGCGATAATAGTAAATATTCGTCACTTTGCGACGACGAAGCTATGTTTGTCACATTCTTGAAATAGGGATAGGTTCATAACATTGCTATGTTACTATGTTTGTCAAAATGTGACGATGAAGACAAATTTATGATTGGGGCTATGTTCATTGCAAGGTAGGTATTTTGTTTAGCACATTATGGCATTGGAATAGGTTTGTCACATTTTGAAAGTGGGTTATATTTTTCACATTGCGATGTCAGAGGATGGTCGTCTCATTGCAATGTTGGGCGATGTTTTTCACGTTGCGACATAAGATTTTGTACATAACATTGTGGCAATCAGTTATGTTTGTCACATTAAGACATTTGGAAATGTTTGACACATTATGACATCAAGACCATGTTGATTATGGTTAACCATGTTGGACCATGTTTATTGTGGTTAGCCATGGTTTATTGTCGCATTGCAACGCTGATAAGGTTCTCTTCGTTATATTGTGACATGAAGTTTTGTTCGTCACATCACATCATAAGGTTATGGTCATCACATTGCAACATAGTGTTTTTTCTTATCACACTATGGCATTAGAATAGGTTTATTACATTTTGATAGTGGGTTATGTTTGTCACATTGCAATGTCAAGGAATGGTCATCTCATTGCAATGTTGGGCTTTGTTTGTCACATTGCAACATTAGGTTGTGTATGTTACATTGGGACAATGGGTTATGTTTGTCATATTGAGACATTTACAAATGTTTCTCACATTATGAAATTATGATATTTCTGTCACATTGCGATGAGGAGTCATATGTTTGTCATATTGCGACATTTACAAATGTTTATCGCATTATGACATTAGGATATTTGTGTCACATTGCAATGAGGAGGCATATGTTTGTCATATTGTGACATTTTGAAATGTTGCTCACAGTATGATGTTAGCATGTTTGTTTGACATCACATTGCGATACTAGTAAATATTCATCACTTTGTGACGACGAAGCTATGTTTGTCACATTCTTAAAATAGGGCTAGGTTCATAACATTGCTATGTTACTATGTTTGTCAAAATGTGACGATGAAGACGAAGCTATGATTGGGGCTATGTTCATTGCAAGGTAGGTTTTTTGTTTAACACATTATGGCATTGGAATAGGTTTGTCACATTTTGAAAGTGGGTTATATGTGTCACATTGCGACGTTAGGGAATGGTTGTCTCATTGCAATGTTGGGCGATGTTTTTCACATTGTGGCATAAGGTTTTGTACATAACATTGAGACAATGGGTTATGTTTGTCACATTGCTAAATTTGGAAAAGTTTATCACATTATGATGTTAGGTTATTTATGACACATTGCAATGAGGAGGATATGTTAATCAAATTGGGTTGATGATGTTATATTCTTCATAGAGTGACAATACAAAATTTTCATGACATTGTGACAATGGGGTTATTTTGTTAAATTGTCATGATAGGGGAATGCTCGTTGCATTGTGTCGTTCGCATATGTTCGTCACATTGTGACGTTAGGAAATGTTTGACACATTACGAAATCGAGACCATGTTGATTATGGTTAACCGTGTTGGACCATGTTTATTGTAGTTAGCCATGGTTTATTGTCGCATTGCAATGTTGATAAGGTTTTATTCGTTAGATTGTGACATCAAGTTGTGTTCGTCACATCAGATCATAAGGTTATGGTAATCACATTGCAACATAGTGTTTTTTCTTATCACACTATGGCATTATAATAGGTTTATTACATTTTGATACTAGGTTATATTTGTCACATTGCAATGTCAAGGAATGTTCATCTCATTGCAATGTTGGGCTATGTTTGTCGCATTGTGACATTAGGTTGTTTATGTCACATTGGGACAATGGGTTATGTTTTTCCTATTGTGAAATTTACAAATGTTTCTCACGTTATGACATTAGGATATTTGTGTCACATTCGAATGAAGAGGCATATGTTTGTCACATTGTGACATTTCAAAATGTTTTTCACATTATGATGTTAGGATATTTGTTTCACATCACATTGCAACAATAGTAAATTTTTGTCACTTTGCGAAGACGAAGCTATGTTTGTCACATTCTGGAAATAGGGCTAGGTTCATAATATTGCTATGTTACTATGTTTTTCAAAATGTGACAATGACAACAAAACTATGATGGGGCTATGTCCATCACATTGCGACATAGGACTATGATGCTCACATTGCAACAATACTATGTTACTCATATTGCAACTTTGACCTTACTTTTCATATTACAACATTGGGTTATGTTTGTCACATGACAAGGTTGGTTCATTTTCTACACATAATGGAAAGAAATGTTTCTCCATGTTTTTGAAGAAAATATAACAAAATGTTTCATTTGTCACAAAGATAGGATCTTTGAACTCATGTGTTGTATTACATAGAAAGAAACTTAGAATCATTCTTGTTCTAAATGATAAAAAATCATCTTTAACTTTACAGATGATGATGTTTAGTTGTTCTAAATAAGTCTCTCACCCATACAAAACTTTCATTAAATTCCACATATACACACACATATAAAACTTTTATTAAAACCCCTATAC
The DNA here is from genome assembly GCA_032191745.1 of Picea mariana. Classification (NCBI taxonomy): domain Eukaryota; kingdom Viridiplantae; phylum Streptophyta; class Pinopsida; order Pinales; family Pinaceae; genus Picea; species Picea mariana. The sequence continues at coordinate 50,695 of JASDQU010439728.1, read as the reverse complement.
TAAAAAGAATAAATTCCACACACTTATTAAACCATATTTTCTAATCATTAAAATAAATGGATGTCTTATAACACCCTTTATATAATATAACTAATTATATATATTCATAATAACTAATAGTATAGCTAATTATTATTATTTAATAATCATTAATTATTGATGTATCATGTATAATAACAACAAAGTATTAATAATACTTTATTAGTAATATTTGTAATGTCTATAATTTTTACTATTAATAAAGTATTAATAATAGTTTATTAATAAATTTAATAAAGTATTGATATGTATTAATGATTATTAATAAAGTTATATTAATAATTATTAATAAAGTAGTATTAATAATATTAATAGTTATTATTATTATTAACTAATAATAATAATTAAAACCCGTATTATTATTAACTATATTAATCATTCTTAATAATTCTAACAATCCTAACAACACTAACCCTAATAACCCAAACCCTAATAACCATTCACCTTAATATATTATTAATACATTATTGCTAATATAATGAAGATTAAATATTAATTAATAATTATTATATAAAGGACATATGTACTAATCCTAATAACCCAAACCCTAATAACTATTAAACTTAATATATTATTAATATAATATTGCTGACATGATTAAACATTAATATTAATTAATAATCATTATATGAAGTACATGTGTACTCTTAACAAAAACTCCTTTATAATATAATTAATTATTTATATTAATAATAATCAATAATAAAGTTAATTATCTCCTACTTTTTGTAGATAGATTCAAGGAAAGGAACCAAGATTTTGAGTCAATCAAAACTTGAAAGCATGACCCCACGTTGTTGATCTACAAAATCTTTAAAAGATTATTAAGGATTCATTTGTGATCAAATGTGATTATCTCATGCAATAGAGAATGAAACTACCAAATAAGATAAAAATTCTAGAGGAATATGGTGCAATAAATCATGGTTATCAGGTCGCAATTAAACTTCAAATCTCTCCGAAAAAGTTAGGCCGAATTTTTATATCTCATTGTAACAACTATTTGTGCTTTATTAACTCATCATTAAATGAAGGCGCTTCAAATAAGGGAATCTTACCAACATCACAAACATTTGAAGAAGTGTGAAAATAAATGATAACAGATTACGAGCAAACAATGAAGTGTTACGTAGTAGATCTTTTAGGGTTTATTGAATTTACAAGTAACCATGTGAATTATTGACAACATGTCAAAGATAACAGAGTCATCGCTTTTGACAAATAACTATGCCCCATAAATTTCTGAAGGAATTTTGGAAGAGTAAAGTGCGCCACAGAGCAATCAAAAACAAAAAAATCCATTCTTAATGATAAGTGCTAATGATCCGAAGATTGTAAACACTCTCAGCGTCGAATTTTCTAGCTGGAAGAATCGATTGCACGTGGCAACCTTTCACAACCATAAAAGTTTGGTCACTCTATTCTTATAATTAATCTCTGCTAATTACTGGAACGTGGCAGTGAGGTTTTTTATACATATTAATTATTAAACATGGCAATTTATGGGTAGAGCATTAATTTTTTAATTATATTAAGTAAATGTGAAAAAATAAACAAAAAAAAATGAAACATTCATAAATACAAAGAAGTTAAGAACATTAAATCTCAATCACTAAAAATATGACAGAATTTTCATTATAAACCATAAAATTGGAATTTGTATTTAAAATACTCATTACACCATCGATTCCAATAGAAAAACAACTATAAACTTAATAAAAATTAAATCCTAAATTAACAAAAGTTAAGATTAAACTTAAATATCTGAATAAAACAATAAATTAATCATAAAAAAATTATCATATTTAAAAATTTAAACACTTAAAAACTAAAGATTTTAATTTAAAAATATTTAACAAATTTAAGTTTCTTTTTCCAATACAGTATTTTGAAAGATGTGTCCACAGATAAATGATGACATATTCTCTCATCACTAACATTATTTAAACAATATATTAATTTAAAGATTATATAAAAGTTAAATTTAATATTTAACATAATTAAAAAAAAAATGCAACTTAAGAAATTGCTAGTTATGCCTAAAGGTTTACACTTATTGACAATGAGCACATTTAATATGTTTTTAGTGCTTAATCAGTTTTGTATGGACAAGATTAAATATTGCTAGAATATTCTTAGTCGTCCCAATAAATCAATGGTTGTAATTTCAACCACTAACTTCCTCACTATTATAAAGACATCCGTTTACATGTTTATTTTTTTACTTTTACTTAATCATATTTGAAATCAATGGTTGTGATTTCATTTTCTAGAGAGCCCAAATTTACCAACAACTATTTTTACTACAACTATGATTTACTGGACAAAATTTTCCTACCTAAAACTCTTACAACGTCGATTATTTAATGTGCAGAAATATATGCTTGTTTAATGCCCAGGGCTCAGTTATTTCGACCTTCACCAACCACGAGTGACTTGTGGCTATACTAATAAATATTGTATTCAATAACGACCTCTCTTAAATATTATATTCAATACTAGTGACTTGTGGCTGTACTAGGGTAAACGGTATCACATGTATATAAAATAAAAACGACTGGAATATGAATTTTCACCTGCAAGCAGCCCGTTGACAAGTCCAGAAGGTACGAATAACCACGAAATCGTAATTGATATTTTATTCCCACCTGACGTCCTCGGCCAGAAAGAAATAATAATTCTCTGGCTGGACGTAGAACTCGACTTGCGTGTGTCATGCGGCGGTTCCCAGAGTGAATGGAATCTCCTTTCAATCATATTCATGGTGTTCAAAATCTATGCACGCCCCCATTGTTGTGGAGAAGCCATACCAGTAGGGTTAGTGTCATGATGAATCTCAAATTGATCAGATTGTTCTATATACAATATATCTGTTTCAGTATGGTCATACACAGTCTTGTGATTTCTCTGAGCTTTGAGTCCAACTAATTATATGTGTGTCTAGATTTCTTGAGAGTGTCAGAGCAATGGACGGAATTAGTGTTTTCTGGTATTATGTAACGATTTTCGTGACATTGATATTGTTTTTGTTTTAAAGTTCATTATCATCTCAAGAGGCGTTTTAACATTCTACTTTTTAAATTTTTTAATTGAATTTTGAGAAATAAATCTTTCCTAAATTTACATTTTTTTGTTGTTTAAATTGTATTTTTGAATGCATAAATAGATTCAGCACCATTTCTTTTGTTATTTAAATTGTATTTTTGAATGCATAAATGGATTCAGCACCATGAAAAACTCTCAGGACACTTAATTTATATGACTCAATCACTCAAATCTAAAGTTCCAACAATTTTTGATCGGATTTTAGTAAAAATTGATCAAAATATTAATAAAGCAAGAAGCTAAGCAAAAAACACTAAACATAGTAGACATAATGGGAACGAGAATGTGTGGAACGCACAATTGTATTAGATGATCAGTTAAATCTATAAAGGGAAAACTAAACCAGAAGACCAAGAAGATCACACAAATCCTAACAATTGGTACAGCTCGCGAGAACAGCTCATAGTGTATAATCACAAGTTGTTTACAAACATCAGCACTGATTTACCCTAAAGCCTAAGTGTTGCATTTGGAAATCAAAAATGGATTTACCCAATGGATTTTAATAAAAAGAAATTTAGAAATGCAAATGTCTGCTTGTCTATGTCTCAACTAGGCTTACAACAAAACTAGACTTCAGCTTTTCACTTGAGCTGGTTTTTTTTCTTTCTCTTCTTCCAAACTCTGTATTGTTCTAATCTAGTAATTTTACTTCATTTTGGTGTTGATATTGAAAGCTCCATGCTTTGTCTTTTTTCTTTGTCGCTGCAACTTCATATTCAGAATTTGATCAGGCTACTTATGCTTGTTTCTTTCATCTTCTTATGCAGCAAATTTGTCTTTGACAATGGATAGGTGCCACCTCTACAAACTATCATCAATACCCTTCATAGCTTGGGCTATACAATCAATGGACTGCTTCCACATTAACTTAGAATAAAATCCAATTTATTCAACACTCCATTGCATGAAGATGGTTTCAAACTGGTCTTCATTGAAATCCTCGTCCACGTCCTCATAGTCTTCTTCTGGCTAATCACCTGCATACTCAAACAACTTGTCAATTTGACATAAAAAATTATAACAAGAACCATATTGGTTCTCTTCTTTCTATTCTTTTCTGAGAGCCCTCTTTGTTTCTGCAACCAAATCTGCAGTCACCAAATCATCCACTTGGTTCTGAATGCCAAGTAGGCTTCCTCCTCCAAACATCAATAAATCAATTTTTTTCTCTTCCATTATATGAAGGCACTCATCATAAGATATGTTATCATCATCAAATTCAACTTCAAGATTTCTTACCTCGGTTTCAAAGAGGCCAATTTATGTACAATGTTTAGCAAAAATCATTGATGTTGATCCTTTGTTGTCATAAACAAACATTGTTGGAAGCATTCCATTAATGTGGGTTGTTGTATTGATAGCTTCACCATCAATTTCTGCAATTTTCTCATGCTCTGCTTCAAACACAGATGCACCTTTTTTCTCTTTCTCTGGTAGCTCTACTTCAAGCATAGATGCTCCTTCATTTTGTTCCACTGGTAGCTCTGCTTCAGAAACAGATGCTTCTTCATTCTCCTCTGGTAGATTTTCTTTAGACACGGATGCTTCTTCCAGAGTGGAAACATTCGATAAATTGTTGCTCCCTCTCTCAGTGTACTCTGTTTCCATAATACTCCAAACTTTTTTCAAAGATGTTGTTGCAAAATTGTGCAATCATTCTAACAGACCAACATTCAAAATTCTTACCATTATACTATGGAAGTATTGGTAGATTCATGCTCATGCTGCTCCAAATATCATCAATTTTCATCTTATATGCTTCATGTGTGAATTCCTTAGGTATAACTGGAAGCTCTTCATTTATCTTTGCGAAACATGTTGTCCTTTCTTTGTTGTTCTCTTTCCAAATCTGTCTAAGATCTCTTCTAGACTTCCTGAGTCGTCTTTGCTGACCCATGACAATGTTTCTTGGATGTTCATTCACCAATTCGATCACACTTGCAGATCGACTATTCTATCTCGTCACACTGATACCACTTGATGCAAAACAAACACAAAATTTGAGCTCTATCCCATTTTAAAAATTAGATCTATAGGAAATGTCTTATTTCCTGGTATGGATCTTACTGGATTTGAATATCCGAGCACACGATCTTACAGAGTCAGAACTCCAAGCTGAGTTCTTTATTGACTGTAGCCCTTTAATGGTGGAATCGAGCTATCTGAGCTTACTCGAGAGCCAATTCTTATTTCTTTTTAATGAAAATTGTTTTTGTGTTAAATCCGCATATGACCAGGGGCATTGACCAGGCGTTAACCCAAAAAGCGCTACTTCGGGAGCTCCGGGCGATTTTCCTTCCTTACTTCTCAATTCCTCCAAGGAGAAGGGATCGACAGTCTCAATTACCCATCCAGATCTACAACTTAGAATACTTCGGGACTTTGGGATTTCAAAGATCAACGATCCTCAGACCTTGGAAAACCAATGACCAAGATCCATTTCGGGACTCCGTCCTTCGAGATTTCTCGTCTTCTAACATGCGCTATCCTCAGGAGTGTTCAATCTCCGAAGTGACGAGATACTCCTCCACGTGCCCTCTCGATTGGATGACTGAAATTTACTTCGACCTTCGGGAGTTCCGCACAACTCTTCACCGTGTTCTCCCTGAACCCCGAACTATCGAAGTGGTAGATCCTTCGTCCATGTGTCCAACGAGATCAAGGGTTGAGATTTACTTTGGAATCTCAGGCTTTGGGAGTTCCGAGGTGCACAACACCACAAACCCCTGAAGTGTTAACCTTCCAGAGAGTTAGATCTATTGACACGTGTCCACAACCTTCAACGGTTCATATCTTCTTCGGCTCTGGTCACTTCTTCACTATGTAAACCCTCTAGAGTGTTAAGCCTTCGAAGTAAGAGATCTGGCACCAAGTTTTCTTGTTGATGGACGATCTAGATGAACTTTGGGCTTCGAGCCTCCAGTAGTTCTCACTTCAGACCTCCAAGTTTCTTCTGGAGTGGCTATCCTCCTGGAGTGCTTATCTTCCAGACTCCAAAATCCATTGACATGCGTCCTTTGCAAGTGGATGGTCCTCATTCACTTCAAGACTTTGGGAGACTCATCTCCTCTACAGCTAAAAATAGAGAACCTATGAACTTTCGAAGTTCGAAGGAGGCTAAGGGTTAAACACTGTGTGACTTACCTGGATCTGATGACTGTTGATCCACTCACTCAGATCTAATAGCTGGGATCTGTTCTCCTTCTGCGCACTCCTCGATCTATCTAGGGTTGATTTAATGGCCCATATATGTTTCCGCGACCGATCCAACAGATGTTGTATCTTCTCCTCTTCTATGATTGTATTTTCCTCCTAATGAAGGTATTTCACATATATTTAAATGCTTGTTCCTTCTGTAGGGATTCCTTCACACGTTGTGATGTCTCCAACATTCTTTTAAGATAACTTCTCTCCAAGCTCTGTGAACAGTCGTACCTCCTACACTCTCATCTGTGAGACAATGTTTTCTCTGTGCTCTTCCTCCTGGGATTGGGCTCCTCTCCAAGCACTATGAAGAGGATCACTTCCTTATCTCTTCACTCCTCGAATAAGGATGCTCTCCAGGTTCTGTGAAGAGACTTACATCTTGTGCTCTTATACCATGATAAATCAAGAAGCTAAGAAAGAAACAAGAAATAGAGTAGATAGAATGGGAATGAGAATGTGTGGAGTGTGCAATTGTATTAGATGATCAACTAAAGCTATAAAGGGAAAATAAAAAAATAAGATCAATAAGATCAGACAAATCCTAACGATTAGTACAGTTGGTGAGAACAACTGGCAGTGTATAGTCCCACGCTGTTGAGGTTATAACTAACAAGTATACCCATAAAAACTCCAAAAAGTAGAATGTTTAGACTACTCTTAAGACATTTAAACAACTGTAGTAAAATCTCCCAAATAATATAATCTCAAGTTTCATGCTATTCAATATTACCAGCCTAACACCCCCTACCATTCAAGGAATACCAGTCATGGGATTACAACCTTCAAACAAAAAGCATAACCATGTTGTAGCCCGCGAACAAGAAGTCCAAGATTCAAGGGAAATCAAGAATCCCTAAATACATAAAAAATCAACATACTCAAAACTCTTTCAATTTACAACAAGTAAATTGTTCTTCCACATGCATTCCATGCAATTCTCATAGATAAACTGGCTCTCAAACCTATTTCAATTTATAACGAGTAAATTGTTCTTCCACATGCATTCCATGCAATTCTCATAGAGAAATTGGCTCTCATCCTTTTAAAGTATTTTCAATAAATTTTCAAAAGGAAAGTAACGAGAGAGTAGAATACTGAGCTTATTGGGTATAAGAGCATAAATTTCCTCCATTTATCACAATTTTCCAAGAAACAATAATAACTAGTAAGGAAATTTAATAAATTTAGAGAATACAATTCATACATTCATTCCATCTCTCTTAGATTATTGCTCATAACCTGTACAGTTCATGGAGTAAACAAACATAGAAATCATACACCTTGAACAAACATCAATTTCAACTGAGAATAATTATGCATTTGTATGTTCATATGTTGTTGGCCAAACCAACTGAGTGAAGGTGAGCATTTTTCCACCCAACCATATTCTCAATTGCACTAATACTCTCTACAAACTGGCCATCCTCATGCAAGGCCATGATACCACCAAGGAAACTTATACCTCTTAGGTATTCATTGGATGTGAAGGCCACTCTCCCTCACAATCAGTCAACAGTAGAAACCCCTTCCTACTCACTATGCTAGGGCTTCCATGAACTTCCTATATGCCTTCCCAACTGGATTACATTGGCATAAGGGAGTCCCTTCAATGCCTCTGTAGTCCCTCATCACCCTCCCCTATAAGTGTCATTTTCCTTTTCCATCAAGATTCAATTCATGACCCTCTTGATTAGGTCCAGTTCAAGGTTCTCTATGCAATTTTCACAGTCCAAAATCATGCTTCAGAAAGTCTATTCGCTTGGTAGTTTCCCCTAATCGTGAATTTTTCCTTGTCTGTTATGTTTGCTAATGGTTTCTCCCTGTAATTGTTTCATATTTGTCTCTTATTTGTTCTTTGTTCTCTTTCTTCTTGTTCTATTGTCAACACCCTCATGCATTCTTTCTTCCCCATTTTTCTTTCCTCTAGAAGGTTCCCAATTTCTAGACATTTCATGGGTCAATTGTGGAGATCAAGCTGGAAACATTTGGTACCCTGGCTAACATTCTTCAACTATCCCAACGATTTCTCCATACTTCCATTATCATGGGTGGTTGGTTGCTCAACTACCAACCCCCCTTCATTAACTGATTTTTTTGGGGAAAATGGAAAGAGAGAATTGACCTTGGAAATTAGAAAAAATGGCTCTTTGTTGAAGGTTCACTACTTGGTAGGGAAAATAATTTTCCCAATCCCCTCACTATTTTCCACTTATGGCATCATGGTCAGTTCTAGTGCTCCACCCTTCAATCGGCTTGTTAAGCAAGTCTCTACATTAATTAAACAAAATACATTCACATTGCTGCTCCATTCCATTCTTTCACATAGTTACAATTACAGGCTGAGGGAAAATGAGGCGTTACAATTAGTGTTGAAATCATATGATGTTCCTCTACTTCCTTTCAATGGAATTATATGTCTCTTGATGATTGGTTCTATAAAACCATTCTCCACCAAGTCTCCTAACTCTTGGTAACAAAACAAAGTCTTCGTCATAATGGTCCAATACTCATAGTTATTTCCATTAAACTATGGAAGTTTGGGGTTGAGTGAGACTGTGGTTGCTCACCCCTAATAGTTTGGGTTATGAGAAGATATGCCAAAGAACTCACACTTTCACAAAAATACATACTAATAAATTTTCTTCAAATATATCTGCGTTGGAATTGGAAACTATGTCACCATCCAATGAGCATCTTGAAAATAGCAAGGAATATCCCTGCTCTACTTTTTGTACATACCAACAAATATATATTTTTTAAATTCAAGTCCATACTATTCAAAGTTTTCTTCTAAATTCTCACCAAAAATTTAACCAACATACAACACCAAAAATTCTCACAATGGATATTGTTCTTCTACCACAATCAGATCTTATCAACCACTAACTTGATTTTTATTTCTAACTTGATTTTTATTTCTAGATCTATGGAGCATAACCAATACAAGCCTATGATCTACATTCTATAGTAGATTTGTTGCTGCAGATCTACTCAGATCTTCCCAACACTCTTTATATGTGTTCAACAAATTGCAAACACCAAGCGAGCTACTCTTCCATGATATGGGTCTAATACTATTTTGAAACATTTATAATACATGAATGATGCTCACACAGAGTATGCGGATAGAACAATAAAAAGATTATAAAATGTAAACAAAGATGAGCTACAGATCTTACATATTTTATTCTCTTCTCCAATAATGCGGAGGATCACATTACTCTAACTTACACAAATCAAACAAACCCTATTTATAGGGAAATGCAACATAAATCAAAATAGAGACAACTCTAATATAGTGATGGTGCATTCTTTTTCATTGAGGCCCATGGACTAAACAACGACCTATGTGTCTAAGTTGACTAAAAGATTACTGTAACACTCTCAAATTTATTTATTGAAAAAAACTTATTATTCCAACAACTTATAATTGTTTTAAAGAAATAATACAAATACATTGAATTAGTTTCACTTCAAAAAGCATTGCCATGACTCCAAAAAAATCTCTAAGCTTCTATATTAACATCAAACTTTTGTGAGTTTTATATAGTGTCGAGTCAAAACCATAGAAAATCACTACCTTCCAAATTAACAATACTCCCTATAAGGAAATATAATATAGATTGAACTTTGAAATCATACATAGTGAAAACAAACAAAATTGTGTGAAGGAAATCTCGTTATGAAATCAATGTCACGTGATAATGTGTAACGCATTGTGAGTAAACAAAGGGCATGTGGTAAGTAGACCCCACTAGTAGCCATGC
>JASDQU010439728.1:29475-39596 GCA_032191745.1 Picea mariana | reverse complement strand
ATTCTATTTACCTGCATTAACTATCTTAAATGTCTCCTACCTACTAAGGACGAGAGCTAAAGGCTGAAGGTCTGATTACAATATACAAGTGCACCTCTTCTTAATGACTTCAGTTAAGATCACGCAGCAACTTCCAAGGAAATTCAAAATTTTGTGTTGGCACTTGCCCAACTGTCCACTTGCATTCGCGTTGGCTCGCTTAATATTGGCGATGCTCCTGCATCATACTCCCTCACTTGAAAATTTTCATGGGCTCCTATCCATGAGCTCACGCATGGTCTGTCCATGCTTCTGTATTTCCACTTCACTCTCCCAGCTGGCATATTCAACTGGATGGCTCTTCCACTTGACCAAATACTCAAAGTATTCTTTTCTCCTGGTCTTTTTGCCAATTCTTTTGTCCAGTATGCACTCCATCTGCGGATTTTTTGCTACTGGCATCTGCTTCGTCCACTGGATCACTGGCTGCTCAGTTCGAGTCTCTGCTTCCTCAGCTCTATATGGGTACAAATCCAAGATATTGAATATCGGAGAAATTCCGATCCCATCAGGTAATTCAATCTCATAAGCATTCACCCCAAATTTCTTCAAGACCCTACATGGCCCGATTTTCTTCATCTTCAACTTGTTGTATGTTCCTCTTGGGAAACTTTCTTTCCTTAAATGTGCTAGAACCAGATCACCAACCTCAAATTGAAGTTGTCTTCTATGCTAATCTGCCCTACGTTTATACTCCTGACTTGGTTTCTACAATCGCTCCTTCACCTGACTGTCAAGTTCCTTCATCACCTCTGTGAATTCTTCTGCACTAGTGCTCCTAGTCACAGTCTGTTCTGAATCCCTCAATTCATAAATTCCCCTCGGCTTCATGCCATAAACAACCTAAAATGGACTCTGTCCTATGATCCTATTCACCGAGTCATTATACGCGAATTATGCCTATGGTAATATACTGTCCCACTGGCTATGGTGCTCTGTCACCAAGCTTCTCAACAAGTCTCCCAGACTTCTGTTCACCACTTCTGTCTGTCCATCCGTCTGCGGATGATACGCTGAACTAAACAATAAGTTAGTTCCTAGCTTCTTCCATAAGGTTCTCCAGAAATGCCCTATGAACTTTGTATCTCTATCCGAAACTATGCTCCTTGGCAAACCATGAAGTCAAATGACCTCTTTGAAAAACAGGTTCTCAATGTGAGTTTTGTCACTGGTCTTCTGACATGGAATGAAGTGTGACACTTTGGAAAATCTATCCACTACCACAAAGATTGAATCACAACCTCTTTGTGTTCTTGGCAACCCCAATACAAAATCCATGCTAATCGCATCCCACGGCCTCTCTGGTATGGGAAATGGTTGATATAACCTCGCATTCTGCTTTCTTCCCTTCGAATGCTGGCAAATTCTACATCTGTCTACGAATCTCTTGACATCTGCTCGCATTCTCAGCCAAAAATATGACTCATTCAGCTTCACAAATGTTTTGTCATGACCAAAGTTCCCTGCCAATCCTCCATTATGTTTCTCCTTTAGCAAATTCTCCCTCATGGAGCATTGCGGAATACACAGTTGATTGCCCTTGAACAACAATCTTTCCTGGATCATATACTCCATCCATTGGCTTTTATCTCTGAGAACCGGATTCTCAGCTGCTTCATATGCCTCCTTAAAATCTGGGTCATCTGCGTACATGTTCCTGAGATCATCAAAACCCAACGTTTTGACTTTGAACTCTTGCAATAGCAAACACTTCCTGCTCAAAGCATCAACAAATTTGTTAGTAGTACCAGAAATATGTTTAATCACAAAAGTGAAATTCTGCATATACTCAACCCATTTGACATGTTTCTGATTCAACTTCTCCTGTTGAGTCACAAACTACAGTGCATGATTATCACTGTATAAAACAAACTCTTTCGGGATCAAGTAATGCCTCCATTTCTTCAATGCTTGGATGATAGCATAAAAATCCTTATCATAAGTGGAGTATTTCAATTTCGCTTCATTCAGCTTCTCGCTGAAATATGCTATTGGTCTGTCTTCTTGACTCAAGAATGCTCCGATTGCAAATCTGCTTGCATCGCATTTCACCTGAAATGTCTTCTGGAAATATGGCAACACCAAAACTAGTTGTTTTGTAATCTTCCTCTTCAGTAAACTGAAACTCTTTTCAGCCTCTTCAGTCCAGTGAAAATACTTGTGTCTTTTCTTCACTGTATCCATCATCACTGCACTAATTCCACTGAAATTCCTGATGAATTTCTGGTAGAAACTAGCTAATCCATGAAAACTTCTCACCTCAAAGATATTATTCGGTGATGGCCAATTCTTGATCACTTCCATCTTATCTGGATCCATCCTCAACTCATTTGTCGAAATAAAAAATCCCATGTAAATGAGTTATGTCTTCATGAATGAGGACTTCTTCATATTTATCAACAGCTTCTCCTGCTGTAATCTCTTCATCACTGTAGCCAAATGCTTCAGATGCTCTGCCACTATTTTATTGTAAACCAGTATGTCATCCAAATACACAATGACAAATTTTCCGATGAACTCCCTCAGGACTTCGTTCATCAACCTCATAAAGGTACTCGACGCATTTGTTAATCCAAATGGCATAATAAGCCATTCATACAACCCCTCGTTAGTCTTGAATGCGGTTTTCCATTCGTCACCCTCTCTCATGTGGATCTGGTGATAACCACTTTTCAAATCAATATTTGAAAAATAATTTGTTCCACTCAAGCAATCCATCAGATCATCCATCCTTGGTAATGGAAATCTGTACCTAATGGTTATCTTGTTAATTGCCCTTGAGTCAGTACACATCCTCCAGCCTCCGTCTTTCTTCAGACTGAGTACTGTTGGAACATCACATGGACTCAAGCTCTCTCTGACCAAACCTTTGTCCATCAAATCCTGGACCTACCTCTTGACCTCTTCATTCTCTTGTGGCGTCAATTTGTACATGGATTTGTTTGGAAAATTGGCCTCTGGTATGAGATCAATATGATGACTCACACTTCTGATTGGTGGCAACGAACGAGGTAATTCGTCCACTATTATGTCAGTGAACTCTTCCAGTAGTTCCTGAACTTCCTCTGGTAAATCATCTACCCTGGTGCTAGTCAAAACAATCCTAGGCTTCCTGACCTCAATAAACTATAGATTCTCCTTCTTCTTAACTTCATTAAGGAGTTCCTTCCCACTCATGAGAAGTATTGTGTTGCTTACTTCCGGTTTCACCTCTTTATCCTTGATTGGAAGCAACATGTGTGTCCTCCCATTTTTCTCTAGGGTGTATGTGTTCATTCTCCCATCATGAATCACATTTTTTTCATATTTCCATGGTCTGCCCAGAAATAGATGACAAAAATCCATAGGAATGGCATCACACAAGATCTTATCATTATATCCTCCTATCTTGAATTCAACTAAACATTGTTTAGTGACAGTTACCTGGTGTCCCTTTTGTAGCCATGAGACTCTGTATGGGCTTGGATGATCAGTCGTCTCCAGCTCCAGCTTCTCTACCATCTTTGTAGATACGAGATTATCCATGCTACCACTATCTACAATGACCTTGCATACCCTGTCCTTGGTCTTGCAAGCGGTCCTGAAAAGTCTGGTCCTTTGGACTGAATTCTCCACCTCCTTCTCGAGTGTCAAAAGGATTTTTCGCATCATCAACGATCTTCCACCTTCAGTGTCTTCTTCTTCAATATCCCGCCTATGTGCTTTGGCGATGTGAGCTTCTCCCCATTCTTTCTTCTTATCTGGACACTCATAATACTTGTGCCCATTCTTTCCACATGTGAAGCATGTGATTACTCCACCTCTTCCTCTTCCTCTACCTCTAGTACGAGGAAAAGTGTTGTTGTCAGCATAATCTCCTCTCTATTCATTATGCTGCCCTCTCTATTCAACATATTTCTTCCCTCGTTGTGAGGTTCCACCTCTCTCTGTTCGTTTGCATTTAGGATCAGACCTGAACTTCCAGTCCTCATTGGGATTCTGGTATCTGTCTTGGGCAACTGATTTGCCTCTGGGCTGACTTCTACCTCGGCCCCTCTGACTCTTCTTTCGGCTCAGCTTCTCTTCTGCTTTCAGGGCCATTTGATAAGCATCTTCCACTGTTCATATGGTTACCATGCTCATCTCATTCTGGATGTCATATCTCAGGCCATTCATGTATCTGTCAACTTTCTCATCATCGCTCTCCCAATGACCTGCCCTGATGTTTAGTTTGTAGAATTCCTCAGTGTATTCCTTCACTGTCATCAGCTTCTGTCTCAGGTTCTGCATCCTCCTGAACAGAGTAATTTGATAGTCCCTCGAGATGAATTTCACTTTCATCTTCGCGATCATGTTGTCCCAACTCTTGATCTTATGCTTGCCCTTGCAGTGTCTGTCAGCTTGTAGTTCATCCCACCACAATGTTGCATGTCCCTTCAATCTTGTGACAGCATGCTTGACTTTCTTATCTTCTTCGACGTCTTCATAGTCGAAGTACGTTTCCAGAGCTCTAATCCAGTCTAGAAGCTCTTCTGCATCCAAGTTTCCCTCATAAAATGGAATGTCCATCTTTTCTCTTGCACCCATCCTAGCAATAGCTTGGATCAAACTCTCGTTTGATGCATCTTCAGTGCAACTTCTTATCTCGTTTAGCCTCAGCTTCTCTTTCGGAATCACTGAGATCCCCAGCACTGACTGTGCGTCTTTGCGTTGTCTCCATGTTTTTGAGTCTAGCTCGTAGATCACACATCTCTCTCTCCATGACTGGGTCTATCATCTGCCTTCCTCTTCTTCTTGGCATTTCCCTATCCTCTGGATTGGGTTTTTGCATGTCCCTTCTCCTTGGCGGCATGGTGAATTCTCTTCTCTGCTACAGAAAGCAAAGAACCTTCCTGTGCTCTGATACCAAACTGATGCAGTGTATCAGAGTACTCTTTACCTCTTATGCCTCCCTCGTCTGAAATGTACAGACAAGAATCAGGCTCTAATACCAAACTAGTGGCAGTCGCGCTCACAAGAACGCCCACTCACAGGATATTATCTTCTCTATTGGCCCGAAGAACTCTAAGGCTCTTCTATTTCCCTATCAGGAAATCTGCACCCACAACAACCTTCGTGGGATCCCCTCTTTGAACTTAGGAGATCAGAATTCATAACTTCACGAATTCAATAGTCGAGCGTTGTACTCTCGAATCCCCGAATGTCGATGCAGTCAACGCTGGCCCTTTCCTATCGAGGCATTTTCTATCGCGATTTCGCCACTCGCGATGTCAAACAACTCACTTTACCGACTCCCGACCCCGATATTTCGATTACCCGACACACACGTGAGTTGAATTTTCAACACCCCATCACCTTGACTGGGATTTCGGACTTTGCGGGATCGTGAATCCTGATGTCAATGTTTCGGGACTTCTCGCTACGAAACCCCGATAACTCATGCCACCTGTCCACCACTCCGACTCCTGTGGCCCCACACTATCCCTCTGATTGTCGGGATATCACGTTTCATGATTTCACGATTTCCATTGCCCAACTTTCGACTCTTCCCCTCACAAAATCGCGATAGGAGATTCTCCGAGTGATTCAATGGCCCTGGATGGCTTGGATCAACGGCTCTATCCCTCCTGATATTTTAACCTCTTGAGAATACGTCGTTGTATCTCCCCTGCACCTTTGTGAGATATAACGGCTCACAGAGTTTCACGAAATCTCCTCAGAGAATTTCGTTCGTCCGTCCTTCCTTGGTGATTCCTGCGAATGACCAAGTGTTCCTTCGCAGAACTCGTCCACCTGCAGTGTAAACTTGCAACGCCTGTTAAACACTTCATGACACATGCTCCCTGTGCTTCTCTTGGCGATGAATCGAAGGTTCTATACCTCCTGAGCTTTTCCACAGCTTCAAGTTCTCTCAAACAACTCTCTTGCTCACACTCCTTACGGCAACCTTCAGACACTTTCAAGTGTTGAACTCCTTCCGAATCTATGCATACTTGCAGCAGCAGTCCTTCAACTCTTGCTCAGGTTCACAACTCTGAACTCCACTCGGCCTGCGCACTCCTTGCACGGCTCCTGTGCCCAACTGCACCTTTGGGTGAATGAGAACAAAAGTTAAACTACCTGAGCCCCCTGTCAGCGCACTCCTTGCATACACTTCAACTGCACTCCTTCCAGGAACTCTAACTCAGATAGAGAAACAATTGAAACTCATTCCTTCTTCCCTTCAGACTTCAAACTCAAACATGAAATCATATACACATCATATAAAGCAAATGTATAATAGGAAGCAAACATTCATGAGCATATCATTTAGCATCAATACATAGAGGACAACAAAAACCATGAATTTGAATCAATCTTTTCCTATTAATCCAAATATTTGTACATGGGTGTTCTTACACAACTCTCTGCATGCTCTTGCTCCAATGCTTCTAACTCTGATAATGTTACAATGCACAAATGAGGGTGTCTATATCTCGTTTCCCTCTTGCGCTCTCAAACAGTCTAATCTAGAATTAAATTCAATCTACCTGCATTAACTATCTTAAATGTCTCCTACCTACTAAGGATGAGAGCTGAAGGCTCAAGGTCCGATTACAATATACAAGTGCGCCTCTTCTTAATGACTTCATTTAAGATCGCGCAACAACTTCCAAGGCAATTCAAAATTTTGTGTTGGCGCTTGCCCAGCTGTCCACTTGCATTCGCGCTGGCTCGCTTGATATTGGCGATGCTCCTACATCAGTTAGGCAAGTCTCTACATTAATTAAACAAAATACATTCACATTGTTGCTTCATTCCATTCTTTCACATAGTTACAATTACAGTCTGAGGGAAAATGAGGCATTACAATTAATGTTGAAATCATATGATGTTCCTCTACTTCCTTTCAATGGAATTATATGTCTCTTGATGATTGGTTCTATAAAACCATTCTCCACGAAGTCTCCTAACTCTTGGTAACAAAACAAATTCTTCATCATAATGGTCCAATACTCATAGTTATTTCCATTAAACTATGGAATTTTGGGGTTGAGTGAGACTTTGGTTGCTCACCCCTAACAATTTGGGTTATGGAAAAATATGCCAAAGAACTCACACTTTCAAAAAAATACATACTAATAGATTTTATTCAAATATATCTATGTTGGAATTGCATGCATATAGAGCATGAGAAACTATGTCACCATCCAATGAGCATCTTGAAAAAAGCAAGGAATATCCCTGTTCTACTTTTTATAAATACCAACAAAAATATATTTTTTAAATTCAAGTCCAATCAGGGACCATTATTATTCAAAGTTTTCTTCTAAATTGTCACCAAAAATTTAACCAACATACAACACCAAAAATTCTCACAATGGATATTGTTCTTCTACCACAATCAGATCTTATCAACCACTAACTTGATTTTTATTTCTAAATCTACAGAGCATAACCAATACAAGTCTATGATCTACATTCTATAATAGATGTGTTGTTGCAGATACTCAGATCTTCCCAACACTCTTTATATGTGTTCAACAAATTGCAAACACCAAGCGAACTACTCTTCCATGATACGGGTCTAATACCATTTTGAAACATTTATGATACATGAATAATACTCACACAGAGTATGCAGATAAAACAATAAAAAGATTCTAAAATGTAAACAAAGATGAGCTACAAGTCTTACATATTTTATTCTCTTCTCCACCAATAATGTGGAGGATCACATTACTCTAACTTACACAAATCAAACAAACCCTATTTATAGGGGAAATGCAACATAAATCAATAGAGACAACTCTAATATAGTGATGGTGCACTCTTTTTCATTGAGGCCCATGGACTAAACAACGACCTATGTGTCTAAGTTGACTAAAAGATTATTGTAACACTCTCAAATTTAATTATCGAGGAAAATTTATTATTCCAACAACCTATAATTGTTTTAAAGAAATAATACAAATACATTGAATTAGTTTCACTTCAAAAAGCATTGCCATGACTCCAACAAAATCTCTAAGCTTCTATATTAACATCAAACTTTTGTGAGTTTTATATAGTGTCGAGTCAAAACCATAGAAAATCACTACCTTCCAAATTAGCAATACTCCCTATAAGGAAATATAATATAGATTGAACTTTGAAATCATACATAGTGAAAACAAACAAAATTGTGTGAAGGAAATCTCGTTATGAAATCAATGTCACGTGATAATGTGTAACGCATTGTGAGTAAACAAAGGGCATGTGGTAAGTAGACCCCACTAGTAGCCATGCGTTTCAATAATATTTATAAGTATCCATATTTTCAAAGCTTTTAAACTTTGCGTTACACATTTTTTTTTTTTTTTCCTTTATTCAAATTTTATATATATATGAAATAGAAATATTATTATTATTAAATTATAAATGATTTAGATTGTACGAGAAATGATTTTTAAAATTTTAAATGTACTAGTAATATTGTGGTCTTGATCTTTGAACTTGATTTTACAATTTATATTATAATTATGTTTTTCATTTATATGTTTTGATCCACATCATGAGGTATTTTCCATGGTGATTTTGAAGATGTAAACATAATTAATTTGATTTTAATGAAAATGTTCTAAGAGTGATTGAGATAGAGCACCTAAAGAGCTATAAGTCTACCAAAAGGGAAAGGTATGGGGGTTCAAGAGGAATTGACCTAAATCTTATTATCTTTTCATATCCTATTCATAACCCTCTTCTTTGCAATTGTCTATTTCCACTTCATCTTAATGTTTATGTTAATTAAATTAGGAGCCTAGTAAAATAATTTAATTACATTAAATAATTATCATCTATGATCAAACAATTACTTCCTACTTTGAAGCAACCAAATCCTGCCATCAAGAAACCAAGAAAGGAGTAGGGGAAAAACTCCTCACTCTCACCATTCATTTACGAAAGGAAATTTGAATTAGGAGAGAGAAGCTTTAGAAAGAGAGTTTTGAAGAGAAAATGGGGGTTTTCATGAAGAAAAACTAGCTCATATCTCATATGATTTAGGGAGAGATGAAAGATGGACTGATATGTCATATTAGGCACCAAGACTGAGTAGGGAGACACATTCCTAAACCCCTATACAATGCTAAGCATTTTGGGGTTGTCCAAGAAGAAACATACTATTGAAAATGAAATTTGAAAGTAGATAGTGACTTGGGCTCTTACTACAAATATTGAAAAACAAAAAGAGGAAGAACATTCCTTGGGGACTAAAGAGTAGTGAAGGGGGTGGCTTCCCATGTTGAATGGGTAGAAGAGTGAGTGCTAAGAGTTGATTTAATTGAAATATTGAATAAAGAAATCATGAATGGTTTGTATTGGGCTAGTCTTGGAAGCTTTTGGAAAAAAAATGAATAATTTGGGAGCCTTGAACAAATCTTATTTTCCCTAGTGATCTCATAGCCCAACAAGGGGGTGACATTTGTTGAGCACTCAACACACCCTTAAATTTTTCATTTTTTGAGTACCACTTTTCTTTTTTTATCATTTGCACCTTCTTCCTTGATTTACATTGATTGCATATGTGTCATCTATTAAGTTTATTCGTCTTTTCCTTTGTTTTATTTTCATCTTAAAAATAAAGAAAACTCCAAAATATCTAATGTCTTGCATAAAAGTAAGGAAAATAAAAGACACTTAATGATTTTCCTAAAGGGATTTAAAAATCACCGTGAGAAGCAAAATGTTCTGATGCCTGACAATTACTGCTCGAGTATGCCGATGACGATCAACGTTGGGTGTCATCTAAACTAACATGTATGAAAAACCGCATAGTACACCCTAGATTATTTTCGATGTTGATCAACATCAGACGTTGGTCGAGTCAGAAAAAAAATGCACGAATGCACAACTCACTTGAAAACGTTCTGATGCCGATAATATCAAGCATCGTCTATGTCAATAGGCAAACATGTGCCAAAAAACCCTAATAGGTATTCACCGACGTCGATAAACATGAGGTATCGACACACAATGTGATATATAGGAAACACGCAAAGAACAAGGCTAGCACCTATCGCTGATAAACATCGACATCGACAGAATGAGAAGACAAAAACCTACTGTCTATCACATCTTTCTCT
>JASDQU010439727.1:75210-85459 GCA_032191745.1 Picea mariana | reverse complement strand
TTTTTTAGCTAACTGCTTATTCAGATGTAGATTGGGCAAACTGTGTTGATGAGAGAAAAACCACCAATGGAGGAGCATTCTTCCTGGGTGACTCTTTAGTAGCCTGGCTTAGTAAAAAGCAAGGTTCCATTTCTTTATCAACCACAGAGGCAGAGTACATTGCTGCTGCTACCTGTTGCATTCAGGTATTTTGGTTGATTCATACACTTGCAGACTTGGAGGTAAAATACACTGCACCAATCTCGATTCATTGTGATAACACTAGTGCCATCAGTGTGTCTAAAAATCCTGTATTCCACTCCAAGACCAAGCATATTCCCATAAAATATCATTTTCTGAGAGAGCAGGTCACCAATCAGATTGTTTAGGTCCATTACATTCCAACCACAGAACAAATTGTAGACACTTTTACTAAACCTCTAGCCAAGACACCATTTGAATATCTTAGACAGAAGTTGGGTGCTATCCCGTCTCACATCTAAGAAAGTCCATCCTGTGAGGGGGAGTCTTGTATTAATTGCATATCTGATACCTCATAAAAATACTGCAACAACTCAGGGGGAGTGTGTTTTCTTTGAAATTTATGTCAAAGGAGGAGAAAAGGAGTGGTCTGGATCGGATGCTACAGTTGGAGGTCCAAATAGATTAGCGCAGCCATTCAGGGTTGCCATCAATGCCAAAGGGTGAGATTGTTGGAAGGTTTACAACTGGGAGTGAGCTTGTCATTGATGGCAAGAACAGTGATGGAAAAGATCATCATGATCATCAACATAATGATAATGGAAGAGGAGGAGCAATAGTGAACATTGGATCATATTCAGAATCCCTGATGACTGTCAAATATGAATTCAGAGAGGAGTAGCATGCAATAGACTAGAATAGATCTCGGGCGCTCGATCTAAGCGCGAGGTCCATCCATCATTGGATCAGGGAGAACCTGCATGTTCATTAGAGAGAAAGAAGAGGTGAAATGCCAAATGTTGAAATATGTTGGTATGACTCCGTTTTGGAGTTTCGTAGATTAGGACTTGAAGGCTTGAGACCCTTCATCATAAGAAGGCGAAATCGCAAAGTGGCGAAATCGTGAAGTGAAAAATGGAAAAATGATCCTAGCCATTGGATCAAGGTGTCATTTAGGCTTTCATATCGAGGAGGTGAATATGGCAGACCACGTCAGAAAGGATATTCGTGGACCGTTGGATCAAGAGGACGCATGGTGAAAAATTAGAGCACCACAAAGACTCCATTTCGGAGTTTCATAGATCAGGAAATCCAAAGGAAAGAAGTTCAAACTCCCAATACGCAAGATCACAAAAAGATCTTGACCACCAGATCACCAAGAATTCCGGACCGTTGATCTAAGCTCCATCTCAGAGCTTCGCCTATCGCGACTTGGAGTGATGACATCCTCCATCACAGGAATCGCGAAATGCGAATTCACAATAAGATCTAGACCATTAATTCACCAAGAACGTGGACCGTCGATTTGAGATCCATCTCAGAGTTTCACCTATCATGACTTGGAGTGACGAGAACCTCCATCTAAGGAACAGTGAGATGCGAGATCGCAAAAAGATCTGGACCGTTGATTCATCGAGATCGTGGAACATCGATCATGTTCGATGAAGATCATGAGTTCGAAGAACCTTTTAGTGCAGCCTGTGGTCACCGCATGTGGTCACATGGAGGAAGGACATAGTACAAATGAGATCCACCTCAGAAGTTCATGGATCGTGCCTGGGAGTGTCGAGGCACTGGATCATACGAATGCCGAAATACCGAAAAGGTGAATTGTCCTTGTAACCGGTGGTCACCACCTGTGGTCATGTAGAGAAGGGAGCTAGAGTAGCCAAGCTCCTTTTCGGAGCTCATGACATAGAGAGTCAATATGTCCCATCGTAGAATCTCTGAATTGCAAAAGTGCGAAACGGGTAAATAACGACAATACCCTTCAGAGTTAATCCTACAGTGCAGGTGAATTTGAGCATAATCGGAGGGCTAATCTTGCTCCTCACAGTGTAACTGCTAGAAACCATTGATGGTTTCTGCCAGAGGAGCTAAAGAGTCTCTGGGAATATTCCAATGGGATGAAGATATGTCATAGGGGCGATTGACAGCTGGAAGAGGGTTGGAGCCTGTAGCTGAAACAAAGAGGGTGAGCTCATCTGTAACAGAGAAGACGAAGAGTCTCAACTGCCAGAGAGAAAAAGGAATCTCAACTGAACACACAGTGATGTTGTACGTGTAGTGGGAACCACCAGATAAGTTGAAGAGTTGAGATGATCAGGTAGAGCACTCGAGATGTGGAGGAGATCGGCGCAGTGTGAGCATGTAGAGGCATTGCGCTCATTGCATGCACAAGGTGCACCGAAGCTATAAGTACATGGTACAGAGAAGAGATGTGGTTGTTGTTGTTATGAGGGATTCAGGAGGGCAGAAGGAGGAGAGTACAGAAGCTGAAATGCAAAGTAGAAGAATGGTGGATCAAATGGAGATGGAACACAGTGCATAATGTGAGAAGAACATAAAGCGTAGAGGAGTGTGAGGAAGACACTGATGGAGACAGAGCAACATAGTATAGCAGAATAGTGATAAGTCTGGTAAGCCAATGATAAATATTGTATCATTGTGATAAGTTTCATTACCAAAGATTTATATTTTTGGGTGGTAGGGAGGTGCAAGGGAGGATTGGTGTCCTCAGAGGTTCAAGTGGGAGCTTGAATACAAGGAGTTGGTGCTTCCTTCTAGTTGGTGCTAGAGAAACCAGGGAGTTGGTGCTTCCTTCTAGTTTGTGATAGAGAAACTAGGGAGTTGGTGCTTCCTTCTGGTTGGTGCTAAAGAATCCAGGGAGTTGGTGGTTACTTCTAGTGGGTGCCAGAGAAAAATAGAGAGTTGGTGCTCTCAGTAAGTTGAAGCATGCAAAATAGAGGTTGTAGGCTCACAATGAGTTGGTGCTCATATGTATGATAATGTAAAGAATGTAAATAATACTTATCATATAAAGAAGAAGAGGTTTTTACCCTATATGGGTTTCCTTGGGAAAATATCTGTCTCTATGTTTCTCATATATGTGACTGATGCTGAATGTGTCATTGCTTATTTCCTTGCATTATTGTGATCATCATTGAGTGCCTTGTAAAGAATTTAAAAGAAGCATAATTGTTTAAGCACGAGCACAACTGATTCACCCCCCCTCTTAGTTGTTCAAAAAAGGCACACTCTACCTCTACACCCAAAATAAAAGAGCTCGGAGAGAGCTTTTTGATGCTATAAATTGTTCGTCAAACAAAGCTTTTATGAGAAAGTTACAACACAAACAGTGGAGGGTAAATTTTAAGACCCATCTAACTTCAAAGAGCCATAACTTTCTGCTCCAGAATAAGATTGAGGCGCAGGAGTAGTCAATGGAAATCTATTGAGCCATAGAAAACATTCCAAGAGCTGAATCAAATTTTTGGGCATATTAAAAGTGTTTACTATGGCAAAGAAGTTACATGTAGCATACCCATTATAATGTGTTTTTTTGGTCTAGAATTTCAGCAGGCTGTAACTAGCATCCCAGAACCCAATAAAAGGTGAAACCTGGAAAAACTATCCATAATATGTATATGAAGAAACTCAATTGAACTACTATGAAAAATCCAAGGAGTAGGTGCAAAAATGCATAATTACAGTGTAGAGTTGTGCCAAGTTGAAAAATGAACAAAAACATTAATGGACAATTTTCAATTAGCCATAACTTTCTGCTGAAGACTCAGAATCGAGCATGGGAGTAGGCATTCGAAAGGTATTTTACATTAGAATATAATTATCCACCTAGAAAATTGATTTGGGCATTCAAATATCCAGGAAATCAAAATAAATAATTCTGATATATATTATTATTGAACCAAAATGGTTCATATTTTCATGAAATTGTCGAAGCAGTTAGCCTGACAAAGTTTTATTGGCTGCACATTTTGCAGAGTTAACAAAAAGTATATCAGATCAATATCAACACAGATTCCAAAGTAATGGAGGAGGCACAAGAGACTTACAGTCAGGAGGATGATATTAGAGGGATGGATCTCCATTTGGGCATTGAAGGAACAAACTCCAATGGACATGGAGATGAAAGGAATGAAAACATGAATATGGCAGAGACCATTAAAAATTTGCAGAAGTATGTACAAAGCCATAAAGATGATAATGAAACGATTATGAAATCCAAGGAGTAGCAGGATGACTTCAACATGAAGTTATTGCAGAGCTTGAACCGAATAAAAAAAAAATTGATAAGGAGAGTGGCTCAAGAAAATTTGGAAATCACAGGTCTCTTAATGAGAAAATAAGAACCACAAGTGTTTGTAGACATCGCCATCACTCCTAGAGGCATTCCAATAAGAGAGTACATAGAATCTCGAGTCCATCCCCTATCATGAAGCATAAGGGGTATGGGGTGGATGATCTACGAGGATAAATGAACAAAATCAAACCTCCTAAATTTGATGGCGAGCACAAGAAGGATGGAGATGCAAAGAAATGGTTGTTGGGCATGAGAAAGTATTTTCAATTGCATAATTATTATTCTCATGCAGAAGGTAGATTTGTTATCTATCAACTAAAGAGAAAGGCATCCATGTGGTGGGATCAGCTTGTGCAAGTGATGCAGATGCAAACCCTCTCATCCCTTGGGTCAGCAGTCCGCTACAGGATCACTCTACTTTCTACCCTTGAGTTGGACTGACTCTTCGATTCCTCTTCGGGGAATCCAACACTCACAAAATGATGCTTCTCCACAGGTCCTCACAAATTGAGCTCACTTTATCGAACACGAAGCCTCAATTCCAGCCTTCTTTTGACCAAACAATGTGGTCGTGTTTCTCGCAATTTCAGAACCTCGGAACTCGTGACTTNAAAATCAAACCTCCTAAATTTGATGGCGAGCACAAGAAGGATGGAGATGCAAAGAAATGGTTGTTGGGCATGAGAAAGTATTTTCAATTGCATAATTATTATTCTCATGCAGAAGGTAGATTTGTTATCTATCAACTAAAGAAAAAGGCATCCATGTGGTGGGATCATCTTGTGCAAGTGATGCAGATGCAAACCCTCTCAGCCCTTGGGTCAGCAGTCTGCTACAGGATCACTCTACTTTCTACCCTTGAGTTGGACTGACTCTTCAATTCCTCTTCGGGGAATCCAACACTCACAAAATTATGCTTCTCCATAGGTCCTCACAAATTGAGCTCACTTTATCGAACACGAAGCCTCAATTCCAGCCTTCTTTTGACCAAACAATGTGGTCGTGTTTCTCGCAATTTCAGAACCTCGGAACTCGTGACTTCGCAACTTCTCCTCCCAAATCTTCAACTCTTCACCTTCCGAGACTCGAACTTCCGATGTGCCTAAACACTTGTCACAACTCACCACTCGCAATTTTGTGAGTCAAAACTCCCAACTCTTGCTTCCAAATCTCGCGATACATGAAATGCCGATATGGGCATGCTTCTTCTCTTGTCAGTGCCCTCCCCACATGACCACCGGCTAGGCCTAACTCTAGCACTTTTTGCTTCTCGGCGCTTCATGGGTTTCGATGTCGAAATTTTGGCTCTTGTCTCGTGAATCCCCAAGACACAAGAGGTCAATGGGGTATTGACTTCTTTCAACAAACGACACGCATCCACCTTTCTCTTCCACAGGTCCACCTCAGACTTCGCAATTTCGTGAATCCAAACGTCGAAGCTTTGGTCCTTTCACCCACGAATTCCCGAAGTGAACTTTCAGGGGTAGATCCAACGGTCCACGTTGATCTTGATCAATGGCTCTATCTTCCCTTGGGCTTGTGCTTCAGAATAGCGGCCACTATAATTTCCTTGCTTGTCTGCGAGATTTGACGGCTTGCGGGACTTCGTGGATTCTCCACGGAGAATTTTGACCGTCCATTCTCCCTTCAAGAAATTTTGCACTCGTAACCAAAGTGTTTTGCCACGGGACTTAACCGCCTGCAACACAAACTTGCGACGCCTCCTTCCAACACCTCAAGGCACCAACCTTCTGTGTTTTTCTTCGACAACTGTGAAGACTCTATGCCTCCTGAGCTTTCTCCAACTCTGAGTCTTAAATAAGACTCCCACATGCACTCCTTGCAGCGAATCCTTCAATTACTTCAAATAATTTAAGTCCTTCGACTCTACGCACTCCCTGCAACAGTAGTCCTTCAACAATTTCACTCAGGTTCGCAAACTCTGAGACTTTACTCGGCCTCTGCACTCCTTGCACGACTCCTGTGCTCAACTTGCACTTTTGCGAGAATGAGAACAACGTTAACCCTCCTGAGCTTTCAGAGATAAAACTTTAAACTCTTGTCAATGCACTCCTTGCAGACAACTTCACTGCACTACTTGCAGGAACTCTTGCTCAGATAGAGAAACAATTGAAATTGATTCCTTACTCTCTCTCAGACTTCAAATACAAAGCATGAAATCATATACATAGCATATAAATCAAATGTATAACAGAAAGTAAACATCCATGAGCATAACATTCAACATGCATACATAGAGAACAAATATGACACCATGAATTTGAATCAAAGCTCTTTCTATTAATTCAAATCTTTGTACATGGGTGTCAGCTACAATTCTCTGCTCTCTTCTCTAAGATCTATGCTCTATTGACATAATAATATTACAAATATACAATGAGGGTGTCTATAACTCGTTTCCCTCTTGCACTCTAAAACTGTCAAATCAATAATTAAATTCTATCTACCTACATTAACTTATGCATAAATGCCTCTATCTACATCAGACGAGAGCGGGACGCTCAAGGTATGATTACAATGCTCCTCTATAAATGTGAGTATGCCTCTATTAACTATCCCATTAATTATATGGTGCTTTCAAACTTCAAAACATTTCAACAAGAAATGTGTTGGCGCTTGTCTAGCTGTCCTCCACATCCACGCGTGTTTGCTTCCTGTTGGCAATGCTCCTGCATCATACTCCCTCGCTTGAAAATTTTCATGGGCTCCTATCCATGAGCTCTCGCACATTCTCTCGATGCTTCTAAATCTCTAATTTGTTCTCCCAGCTGGCATCTTCAACTGGATGTCCCTTCCACTTGACCAAGTATTCAAAGTATTCCTTTCGCTTGGTCCTCTTACCAACTCTTATGTCCAGTATGCACTCCATCTACGACTTTTCTGCAACTGGCATCTGTTTTGTCAACTAAATCTCTGACTATTCACTACCTTCTTCTACTTCCTCATCTTTATAAGAGTATAAATATGAGACATTAAATATCAGAGAAATTTTGACCCCATCGGGTAATTCAATCTCATATGCATTCGCCCCAAATTTCTTCAAGACCTTACATGGTCCGATTTTCTTCATCTTCAGATTATTATATGTTCCACTTGGGAACCTTTCCTTTCTCAAATGGGCAATGATCGAATCACCAACTTCAAACTGAAGTTGTCTCCTATGTTGATTTGCTCTCTGCTTATATTCTTGGCTCAAACTATGCAATCATTCCTTCACCTGGCTGTCAAGTTCCTTCATCGCCTCTGCAAAATCCTCTGCACTAACGCTCCTAGTCGCAATCTGTTCTGAATCCCTCAGCTCAGAAATTCCTCTCGGTTGCATACCATAAACAATTTGAAATGGAATTTTTCCTGTTCTTTTATTATTCGAGTCGTTATAAGAAAACTCCGCCTGTGGTAATATGTTGTCCCACTGTCTGTGGTGTTCTGTCACCAAACTCCTCAGTAAGTCTCCCAAACTCTTGTTCATGACTTCTGTCTATCCATCTGTCTGAGGATGATAAGCTGAACTAAACAACAAGTTTGTTCCTAGCTTCTTCCATCAGGTTTTCCAGAAGTGTCCTACGAACTTAGTGTCTCGATCCAAAACTATGCTCCTTGGTAAGCCGTGAAGTCGAATGACTTCTTTGTAAAGCAGGTTTGCAATGTGAGTTGCGTCACTGTTTTTCTGACATGGAATGAAATATGCCATTTTGGAAAATCTATCCACTACCACAAATATTGAGTCAAACCCTCTTTATGTTCTTGGCAACCCCAATATGAAGTCCATACTGACTGCATTCGACGACCTCTTAGGTATGGGTAATGGTTGATAAAAACCTGCATTCTGCCTCTTTCCTTTTGAATGCTGACAAATTCTACATCTGTCAACGAATCTTTTGACATCTGCTCGCATTCCTGGCCAAAAATATGACTCATTCAACTTTGCGAATGTCTTGTCATGACTGAAATGTCCGGCCAATCCTCCAATATGTTTCTCCTTCAGCAAATTCTCTCTCATGGAGAATTTTGGAATACAAAGTTGATTACCTTTAAACAATAATCCTTCCTTAATCATGTATTTTGTCCATTGGTTTCTATCCCTTAGAATTGGATTCTCAGCTGCTTCATATGCCTCTTTAAAATCTGGATCATTTCTGTACATGTCCCTGAGATCATCAAAACCCAATGTTTTGACTCTGAACTCCTGCAATAGCAAACACTTCCTGCTCAAAGCATCAACAACTTTGTTAGCAGTTCCAGAAATATGTTTAATCACAAAAGTGAAATTTTGCATATATTCAACCCATTTAACATGTCTTTGATTCAACTTCTCTTGTTGAGTCAAAAATTGCAATCCATGATTATCACTGTACAAAACAAACTACTTGGGGATTAAGTAATGTCTCCATTTTTTCAATGCTTGAATAATAGCATAGAATTCCTTATCATACGTGGAGTATTTCACTTTTGCTTCATTCAGCTTCTCGTTGAAATATGCTATTGGCCTGTCTTCTTGACTCAACACTGCCCCTATTGCAAATCCACTTGCATCACATTTCACTTGGAATGTCTTTTGGAAATTAGGCAACACCAGATTTGGTTGTTCCATAATTTTCCTTTTCAGCAAATTGAAACTTTTCTCAGCCGCTTACATCCAGTGAAAAGACTTGTGTCTCTTCTTCACTGTGTCCATCATCGGTGCATTAATTCCACTGAAATTCCTGATGAATTTTCGGTAGAAACTAGCCAATCCATGAAAACTTTGAACTTCAAATATACTCTTCGGTGATGGCCAATTCTTGATTACCTCTACCTTAGCTAGATCCATCCTCAATTTATCTGCAGAAATAACAAAACCCAAATAAATGAGCTCTGTCTTCATGAATGAGGACTTCTTCATATTTATCAACATCTTCTCTTGCTGTAACCTCTTCACCACTGTAGACAAATGTTTCAAATGCTCTACCTTTGTTTTACTGAAAATCAGTATGTCATCAAGATACACAATGACAAATTTTCCGATGAACTCCTTCAGAACTTCATTCATCAACCTCATGAAATTACTCGACGCATTTGTTAAACCAAATGACATAACAAGCCATTCATACAACCTTTCGTTAGTCTTGAAGGCTGTCTTCCATTCATCACCTTCTCTCATACGAATCTGGTGATATCCACTTTCAAATCAATCTTCAAAAAAAAATTGGCTTCAGTCAAGCAATCCATCAGATCATCCATCCTTGGCAATGGAAATCTGTACCTGATGGTTATTTTGTTGATTTCCCTCGAGTTAGTACACATCCTCCATCCTCCGTCTTTCTTCGGATTGAGTACTGTCAGAACAACACATGGATTGAATCTTTCTTTGACCAAACCTTTGTCCAACAAATCCTGGACTTGTATTTTGACCTCTTCATTCTCCTGCGGCGTTAATCTGTACACTACCTTGTTTGGCAAACTAGCTCTAGGTATGAGATCAATTTGATGACTTATACTTCTAATCGGTGGCAACGAATGAGGTAGTTCATCCACTACTATGTCGGTGAACTCTTCCAGCAGTTCCTGAACCTCTTCTGGAAAATCATCTACCCTTGTGCTAATTAAAACAATCTTTGGCTTCCTAACCACAATGAATTGTGGTTCCTCCTTGTTCTTAACCTCTGTAAGAAGTTCCTTCCCACTCATGAGAAGTACAGTGTTGCTTACTTCAGGTTTCACTTCCTTATCTTTGATTGGCAACATCATGTGAGTTCTCCCATTTTTCTCAAGGGTGTATGTGTTCATTCTCCTATCATGAATCACATTCCTGTCATATTGCCATAGTCTACCTAGCAATAGATGAAAAACATCCATAGGAATAACATCATAGAGTATTTCATATTTATACCCTCCTATTTTAAACTCAACTAAACATTGTTTAGTGGCATTTACTTGATGTCCTTTTTGCAACCACAAAAATCT
>JASDQU010439727.1:55304-73631 GCA_032191745.1 Picea mariana | reverse complement strand
AATTGAGCTCATACGATCAAACACGAAGCCTCAATTCCAACCTTCTTTTGACCAAACGATGTGGTCATGTTTCTCACGATTTCGAAACCTCAGAACTCCCAACTTCTCCTCCCAAATATTCAACTCTTCACCTTTTGAGACCTGAACATCCGATGTGCCTAAACACTTGTCACAACTTGCCACTCACGAGTTCGTGAGTCGAAACTCCCAACTCTTGCTTTCAAATCTCGCGATACCCGAAATGTCGATACAAGCACGCTCCTTCTCTTGTTAGCGCCCTCCGCGCGTGACCACCAGCTAGGCCTAACTCTAGCACTTTTCGCTTCTCACCGCTTCGTGGGTTTTGATGTCAAACTTTCGGATCCTATCTCGTGAATCCCTGAGACATGAGAAGTCAATGGGGTATTGACTTATTTCAATAGATGACATGCATCCATCTTTCTTTTCCATGGTCCCACCTTAGACTTCGCAATTTCGTGAATCCAAATGTCGAAGCTTTGGTCCTTCGACCCATGAATTTACGAAGTGAACTTTCAGGGGTAGATCCAACGATCCACGTTGATCTTGATCAATGGCTCTAGCTTCCCTTGGGCTTGTGCTTCAGAATAGAGGCCATTGTAATCTCCCCACTTGTTTGCGAGATCTGACGACTCACGGGACTTCGCGGATTCTCCACAGAGAATTCAGACCGTCCGTTCTCCCTTCAAGAACTTCTACACTCATAACCAAAGTGTTTTTCCATGAAACTTAACCGCCTGCAACACAAACTTGCAACGCCTCCTTCCAACGCTTCAAGGCACCAACCTTCTGTTCTTTTCTTCGACAACTGCAAAGACTCTATCCCTCTTGAGCTTTCTCCAACTCCGAGTCTTAAAGAAGACTCTCGCACACACTCCTTGTGTTGAATCCTTCAATTACTTCAAAGAATTAAAGTCCTTCGACTCTGTGCACTCCCTGCAGCAGTAGTCCTTCAACAATTTCACTCAGGTTCGAAAACTCTGAGACTTTACTCATTCCGCGCACTCCTTGCATGACTCTTGTGCTCAACTTGCACTTTTGCGAGAATGAGAACAACATTAACCCTCCTGAGCTTTCAGAGATAAAACTCTGAACTCTTGTCAACGCACTCCTTGCGGACAAATTCACTACACTCCTTGCATAAACTCTTGCTCAGATAGAGAAACAATTGAAATTGATTCCTTACTCTCTCTCAAACTTCAAACACAAAGCATGAAATCATATACACAACATATAAAGCAAATGTATAACAGAAAGTAAAAATCCATGAGCATAACATTCAACATGCATACATAGAGAACAAATACGACACCATGAATTTGGTGTTTTCAGCTACAGCTCTCTGCTCTCTTCTCTATGCTCTATGCTCTATTGACATAATAATCTTACAACTATACAATGAGGGTGTCTATATCCCATTTCCCTCTTGCACTCTAAAAATGTCAAATCTAGAATTAAATTCTATCTACCTACATTAACTTATGTATAAATGCCTCTATCTAATTCAGACGAGAGCGGAATGCTCAAGGTATGATTACAATTCTCCTCTATAAATGTGAGTACGCCTCTATTAAGAAAATGAAAGAGTTATTTGAACTCAAGCTTGGGAGTATGACCATAGATGAATATGAAAGAAGGTTTTTAGAACTGTTGAAGTATGTCTCTTTCATCAAGGATGAGACAATTAAGATTCAAAGGTATTTGAGTGGATTGCCATCATTCATCAGTGAAAAAATACAGTATGATGATCCTGATACATTGGAGGATACCATAAGGTGAGCTAAATGACTTTATGATCAACAAAAATCAAGGCCAACCTTCCAAAAATATTGAGAAGACAAAAAGAAATTCAAGATGGATCAAAGGAAAAAGGGGTTTAAGCCACCATTCTTTAGAAATAATCCACATGGACATAAAACTCCTAGAGAGCCTAGAGCGTTTGAAACGGGGGGTCAAAGGCCAAGGCAACTACCTATTCAATGTTGGGGTTGTAAAGAAGATCACATGTTCAAAGATTGTCCTCACAGAGGTGAAAAAGGGAGGAATGTTCACATTGTACAATAAGATGAAATAATGGAGGACATGGGCATAAATTTGCCGAGGATCTATGCAGCCATGGACAACAAGAAAGCAGAGTATCAGTCACATATGATTGAGGTGGAAGGTATGATCAACAACCAAACCATTTCTATTTTAATTGATTCAAGATCTAGTCATAGTTATATAGATCCCAAAAGCATGGGAAATCTTGGCTGGTGCAGCTGGCTATAGGAGCCAAAAGAAAATTTAATGAGATGGTTAAGTCATGTCTTATGGACATGAATGGACTGAACACCAGGGAAGATTTGAACATCTTNTGATTCAAGAGCTAGTCATAGTTATATAGATCCCAAAAGCATGGGAAATCTTGGCTGGTGCAGCTGGCTATAAGAGCCAAAAGACAATTTAATGAGATGGTTAAGTCATGTCTTATGGACATGAATGGACTGAACACCAGGGAAGATTTGAACATCTTGCCTTTAGTTTCCCATGACTGTCTAATTGAGATGGATTGGTTGGACCAGTATCATGCCATACTAGAATGTCAGAACAAGGCCTTTACTTGCATGGATGAGGAAGGGACCCTAAGGAATGTGCAGGGAATTCCCAGGGTCGTAACCATCCAAGAAATTTCAGCATTGAAGCTAAAGAAATGTTACAGAAAAGGGTGTCAAATATTTGCAACACATATGGAAGAGACACCTAAATGTAAGGTGCCAAATTTGGAAGATTATGCAGTCTTGGAAAAATTTGAAGATGTGTTCAGGGAGGTACCAGGACTACCCCCAAAGAGAGATATTGATTTCTCTATAAATTTAATGCCGGGAGTAGCTCCAGTGTCAAAGACTCCTTATAGAATGAATACACCAGAGATAAAGGAGTTGCAAATGCAGCTTGAAGAACTTTGGAAGAAGGGGTATATATTACCAAGTGTTTCACCTTAGGGTGCTGCAGTATTGTTTGTAAAGAAAAAGGATGGAACATTAAGATTGTGCATTGATTTTAGACAATTGAATAAAGTGACTGTTTAGAACAAGTATCCTCTGCCAAGGATTGATGATATTTTTTATCAATTAAAGGATGAAAATATCTTTTCAAAGATAGATCTCAGGTCAGGATATCATCAGGTAAGGATTAAAGAGGAAGATATTAGAAAGAACCCCTTTAGAACAAGGTATGGTCATTCTGAGTTCATAGTGGTGCCATTTGGGTTGTCAAATGCACCAACTGTTTTCATGCTCTTAATGAACAATGTTTTCCATGAATATTTAAACAAGTTTGTCATTGTCTTTTTGGATGGCATTCTTATATATTCCAAGTCAAAAGAAGAGCATGAGCATAATTTGAGGATGGTGTTGCAAATATTAAGGGAGCATCATTTGTATGCCAAATTGAGCAAGTGTCATTTTATCAGAAGCAAATTCATTATTTAGGGCATATTATTTCAAAGGATGGGATAGAAGTGGATCCTGAGAAGATAGAAGCCATTAGATATTGGTCAGTGCCAAAGAATTTGACAGAGGTGAGATCATTCATGGGTCTTCCAGGCTACTACATGAGATTTATTGAAGGATTCTGAAAGATTGCACGCCCAATCACTTCCTTGCAAATAAAGGGTGTGAAGTTTCAGTGGACATTGGATTGTGAAAAGAGTTTCCAACACATGAAACAAATACTAACAAGTGCTCCAATACTAAGGATTGCAGACCCAAATGAAGACTTCATTGTATGTTCAGATTCATGTAAAGAGGGACTTGGTGGGGTCCTTGGTCAAAATGGGTTTGTTATATGTTATGAGTCAAGCAAGTTAAAGGAGCATGAAAGACACTATGCCACTCATGATTTGGAGTTGGCAGCCATAGTGCATGCCTTGAGGAAATGGAGACACTACCTCATGGGAAAAAGGTTTGAGCTAAGAACATACCATAATGGTCTGAAATATTTATTTGATTAGCCAACTCTAAATGTGAGGCAAACTAGATGGTTAGAATTTCTAAGTGAATATGACTTTGATATAAAGCATATCAAAGGGAAAGAGAAGAAAGTGGATGATGCACTCAACAAATGAGTGCATGAATTACATGCTACAACCGTTATCATGTAACAGTCAGATCTAAAAGACAAAATTACAGAGGCTTCCAAATCATATTTGCAATACAAGGAATTAGTGGAAAAATTACAGCAAGGTATTTTGTAGCAGAAAATTGAGGAATATAAGCTAGATAATGATGAAATTCTCATTTACAATAGTAGAATTTATGTACCAAATTCCCAGGAGTTGAAAAATCTGATATTGAGATAAATGCATAATGTGCCTTATGCTGGGCACCCAGGATATCAAAAAACTATTGAAGTTATCAAGAGCCAATATTATTGGCCAGGCATGAAGAAAGAGGTTGTTGATTTTGTTGCCAGATGTTTGGAATCTCAAAAGTTAAAGGCTAAGCATAGACAGCCAGCTAGTTTTCTACAACCATTACCCATTCTTGAGTGGAAATGGGAAGTTGTAACAATGGATTTCATCACCAAACTTCCCAGATCAAACAAGCAACATGATTCTATCCTGGTAGTGGTGGATACGGTTACTAAAGCTGCCCATTTTGTTCTAGTTAAGCTCACTCACAATGCAACCAACATCATTGATGTTTATATGAAGGAAATTTCTAGTTTACATGGCTTACCCAAGAAAATTATCTCTGAAAGAGATCCATAATTTACCTCAAAATTTTAGAAGGGATTATTTAATGGATTTGGAACAAATTTGAATTTTAGTACAACTTATCATCCAGAATCAGATGGACAAACAAAGAGGGTAAATCAAATGATTGAAGATATGTTGAGGATGTATGTGATGGATAAACCATCAAAATGGGAAGACTACCTACACTTGGTAGTGTTTGCTTATAATAATGGGTACCAAGCATCTCTAAAGGTGAGCCCATTTGAGGCACTTTATGGAAGAAAGTGCAACACACCAGTAACTTGGGATAACTTAGCAGATAGAGTAGTGGTTGGGCCAGATTTGCTCAGGGAAATGGAAGAGCAAATGACAAAACAAAACAAAATTTAAAGGCTACCCAAGACAGGCAGAAAATTTATGATGATAAGGGCAGAACTCACATGGAATTTAAAGTGGGTGATCATGTATTCTTGAAAGTGAAAGCCAACAGAAGTTCCCTGAAGTTGGGAAATTGTTCAAAGTTGGCAGCTCGCTATTGTGGGTCATTTGAAATCCTAGAGAGGATTGGTCCAGTAGCTTATATGATTGCATTGCATGCATCTATGTATGTTCATAATGTATTCCATGTATCATTACTCAATAAATATATACTTGATACTAATCATGTTATTGATTGGAATGTGATTCAGGTGGAGCAAGAAGGTGCTTTTCAAGTGCATCTGGTACACATTCTGGACAGGAAAATCAAACATCTCTGGAATCAAGCCATAGGGCTTGTAAAGGTCCAATGGACCTAGTACAGTCCTGAGGACGTTACTTGGGAGCATGAGGATGCAATGCGAGCAAAATTCCTTCATCATTTTGAGGATTTTTTAAATTTTGTTGTATATGGGTACATGATGCACTGAGGACAATGCATAAATAAGGGGAGGGTATTGTAATATCCCTAGGTAGAACCCAATTGTACTATAAATAAAAATGTACTTAAGTCGGTGAGCTATTTGATATCATTTTGTATGCACATTTCATGACATAGTGCGCGCTCATACTGCGTAGTAACATGATGAAGTGTCCACATTCCTAGATATTGCACGCAACAAATTGAGTGCATGTAATATTGAGGCCAGGGAGCCTTTTGTGTATATGCTACGTTTTATAGGCTGGTGAGCTAGTTTTGGGATGATTAAGTCAAAGAGCCTAAATGTTAAAGGCCAGTGCGCCTATTTTTGTATATGTCTCATAATTAATATAAAATACATCGTTGCGTGCAGACTAACCACGATAAAAGAGATGGGGGACTAAACTCCACTAGTTAGGGAAAGGGTGGGGCTAAAAGTTAAGGAAAAGGGATAAGCTAGGGAGATTAAGCCAAAAAGGAATATTATATTAATATTTATTAAATCATAAAGTATGGATAATTATTTTATCCTAAGCTCTAAAGTTGGGGACAAGTGGGCCAAAGTAGCTCCCAACATGACAAGTATCAAGTTGGGGACATGCATACATATTGTTGGGACTTAGTTCATTTTACCATATTTTTCCATGATTATTCCCATCATTCCTTCCATCATTTAGTCATCCATTCAATCATCCATGAGCATGCACAGACCCATTGAGATATATTTTGTATCTTCATGACTGTACATGAACATGTATCCATATCCATTTTGTGTTGGTGTATCTGGTTAGCTTGGGAGCTGGACTAAAGAAGCGGTTTTTTAGGCCCATAAKATATTGAAGAGGTGGGTTGTCAAGATCTTGAGCAATTATGTGGGTGAGAGAATTGGTGGGAATTTATTTTTTGAAGGTGCTAAACTGCATCTAGAGTTCTATGAGACTTCCTTCCTAGCCTGTTGCTGAAGCCTGGAAAGGAAGTGGGGCAGCCAAAGTAYTGTTGAGTAGAGAGGGGGTACACTTCCTGGGTGGGACAGGCATGTGGGGAATGAGGGACTGTAGGTTTTTTAGTTTGATTTGGTACCTGAGATGGAGTCTTTCCTGTTTTCTATGAGCCTTTAGCCTGGTTAGGAATCCCTTTACCCAAGTGGAGTTTAGTCCCAACTCGGGGGTGACTCACTGTTGAGAGTGATGAACAATGTGGTCTAAGGATGCGAGGTTCGTGGAAGGTCTTCACACAATTGGTGACTTTCTTACCAAGATAATTGTCAATTGTGTGATAAATTTACATGCTGCATTGTTATTTACGTGCTTATTTTTATGGGTTATCATATGTGTAGTTATACCTGTGTTTATTTTTATGGGTATTTCCTGTATATGCTTCATGTATATGTTTATTGTTATTTCAGCGTGAATCCATGTATTTACAGATGTATTTGTATGTCTATGTTTTATATATAATTCTTCCGCAAGAGTTCCATGCGTGTATATTTTAGTTGCATGTAGTTCGAAAATTTTATGTGGCATAGCTCAATTGGATGTTAGGTATGTTACAGTATGTTCCGCAGAGAGAATAGTAAGAGTTCTCTGGTGTAGCATGGCCCGACATGGATGGTCAGGGACGTTACATACACGATGTTGGCATTGTCTTCATTTTATAAGACCCCAGGTTCGAGTTATATATGCCCAAAAAACCCACCAGACTCCAGCCTTTTCGGCATCACCTGCCTGCGTAGATGAAGTCTCACATGAGGTATCTATTAGGACTATAAGAACGAGGTTTCTGCAGTAGTGAGGGAATGGGAGTCGATCATTTTTTTCATTCTTCCTTATTAGTTATGTGCACATAATTCATTCCTTGTTCTGTATTAACTACTTAGTGATCCAGATCATACTATCATTATATTCCATATTACTGCATAAACTGATTGATATAACAGTCATGATTATTAGGTAAGGATTAGACATAAGACAAATCTGATCTATTATGAAGCTAAACATAATTCATAAGAAATCATGTAAAAGACATAAGACACAAGATTTAACATGGTTTGCCCAAATCTGGTCTACATCCACAATGAATGGATTTTTTATTAGGCATTTAGTAATGGTTTTAGGCTTGTGCACTGTTCTTAGAAAGATATATCATGTTTATATTTATCTTCTCCTATTTGAGCCCCTCTGTAGTGAAATTCTCTCTCTCTCTACACCATCCCTTGCATTCATACATTGATTCTCTCCCTTCCTATCCTATCCTATAAACCTTCTGACTGACATGCTTTCTTGGCAGTTTGGAATATAATCCACAATACTTCTCGAGAATAACCACACGGAGAAACCCCTATTCTCCCAAATCATTACATATTTATACATACAATCTAGGGCTAAAAACCCTACTTGGTTCATCCCCAAAACCCTCATTACCGTGCATGACAGCTCCAATTCACTGGTTGTTCAAATGCTTTCTTCTTCTTTTCTGTCTGCATGTTTCTTTTTCACTCTGAGTTCATTTCCTCCTATTTTTACATGCCCTTCCATCTTTAGGATGTCAGGATCT
This sequence comes from Picea mariana, assembly GCA_032191745.1. Taxonomy (NCBI): domain Eukaryota; kingdom Viridiplantae; phylum Streptophyta; class Pinopsida; order Pinales; family Pinaceae; genus Picea; species Picea mariana. Next base: position 65,442 of record JASDQU010439727.1, on the reverse strand, counting down.
CATCCTTCCTTTTTTTCTGCTTTATTTTTATTTATTCTTCTATTTGATTTATTTCTTGTTTTATTTGGATTACTGCGTATTGTCCTTATGGATTCACCTCAACTGTGCACTTCCTCATCTTTCTTATTCTCCAATGTGCACCTCTTCTGTGCACTTCTTCTATACTTTGGATTTTTCCTAAAATTGTATTCCAAAATTGCATATCCCATAGGGCCCTAACACTCACATGTGGCTTGCCTTGAGCCACTCAGTCTTCTTACGTGCTTCTCCATGCCGCAATAAAATTTTAGGAGGATTCCTAAGCTACTGTAATATTCCAGATATAATATAGTATGCAAAAAAAAATTATTTAGCAAGAAATGGCAGAACAACAATAATGTAACCAGATCAATATCAGAATAACACCAGAAATATCACCTTTATTACTGATAGCAATGTTCACTTGCCTCTTCAAGGGGAAACCAATAGCATATAAAATCTCTATTAAAATAATCTCTAAGACAAAACTTATCATACCCCCTACTCCTATTTATAATAAATCTATCTATCCAAAAGAATAATCTATAGAAAGATCCTTCTAGAAGTGGAAGCTTATATTAGGTCTTCTTACATTTGACTTATTTTTCCTTATTTCTAGGCCTTATTAATATTTTCCTTTATTACATTGAAATACATTATTCTACCTACATGAGGGGTTAGAGAGGTTAGGTCCATGACATGCCCTCCCCCTTAAAAACAAACTTGTCCTCAAGGCGCGAGATGAGAAAGTTGTTGCAAAAAGGTAGTTGGTTCCCAAGTGATATCTGCTGGAGTTGTATCTTTCCACTAGACTAACACTTAATTTATGGTGAACTGATGAAAACGACACTCATACTAGTCCAAAACTTCTTGTCGATGCAACTAGATGGAGCCTTCTTCATCCAACTTGGGAAGGTTGGTTTGAGTTTCTCACTTAGTTCCAATCATCTTCTTTAATAAAGAGACATGAAAAAAAGGATGGAACTTAGAATGACTGGGTAAAGCTAACAGATAGGCCACCCATCCCACATTCTTGAGAATGGTATAAGGACCATAAAATTTGGGCACCAGTTTCTAACAATGTCCAACCTTGAGTGAAGTTTTCTTATAAGGTTGCAGTCGAAAAAAACACCTGGTCAACTTCAACAAATTGATGTTCAGAGTGACCTTGAGCTTCCTATTGCTTCATGCAATTATGGGGCATCACCGAATTCTCTTTGAGGCTATGGAGAAAAGCCTCTCGAATTGTAAGCGTTTGGTCAACTTCCTGGATCTTCAAGACACCTGTAAGGTACGAGAGAACTGAAGGTGGCATTTTTCCATATATTGCTTCAAAGCGAGTCATGCAAGTATGTGTATGGTAAGAAGTGTTGTACCACCATTCAGCTAGTGGTAACAATTGAGCCCATTGATTTTTCCTTTCAGATGAAAAACTTCATAAATACGTTTTGAAACACTTGTCGAAAAATTTAGTTTGACCATCAGTCTAGGGATGATAAGTTGTGATGAGAAGCAATTGGGTTACTTATATCCTAAATAGTTCTTGCCAAAAATTGATGGTGAAAGTGGGATCTCGATGAGAAAAAAAATAATGAGGCATTCCATGAATATTGAAGACATGATCCATGAAAAGTTGATCCACAGTGGAGGTGGTAAATTGGTGTTTAAGAGCAGAAAAATTAACATACTTGGAAAGATGATAAACGAACAACATGCTAACTGAATTATTTCCCAATTTAGGTAAGGCCACAATAAAATACATAGATATATCCCTCCAAATACAAGTTGTAATTGGAAGTGGTTGTAGTCTACTAGGAGATTTGACTATTTCTCCCTTCTTGCGTTGACAAACATCACATTCTGCCACAAAAGTGTGAATGCATTCTTTAATACCATCCCGGAAAAAAAAACATTTGACCTAGTGATAGGTTTTGTTAAACCATCAGTGCTGAACTATGGGTGTAGCATGAAGCTCATAAAGTACCGTGGATTTAAGTTGTGATTGTTTACTTAAGTAGAAACGACATTTGTAGTGAAGCTAATCATTGTGCCAAGAGTACCCTGGGGAAACTGGAGAACTAGCCTGCAATTGTTAGACCAGATGCAATATTTTTGGATGTTGTAGACATTCTTGGCGAACAACTTGGAGCCAATATGGTACAATGAAGGAGAGGGAAAAAATGGACCCTTTCTCTTCATATTTTCTTGAAAGAGAATCAACAACCACATGGTCTTTTCCTTTCTTGTAAATGATCTCATAATCATATCCAAAATGCTTAGTCACCCATTTTTTTTACTTCGGGGAGGAAGGGAATTGCTCCAGAAAATACTTGAAGATTTGATGATATGTCTTAATTTGGAAGGGTTTCCCCAATAGATAAGGGTGCCAAATATCCACTAGAGGAGGAATAACCAAAATTTCCTTTTCATAGATTGATTGACCCAAATGTCCCTTCTAAATTTGTTTGTCGGTAAAGGCCAAGTTCCAACCATATTGCATAAGGACTATTCCAATTCCTCTCCTAGAAGCATCACATTCCAGGAGAAAGGCCTTTGTGAAATCAGGAAGGGGCAGGACTAAAGTGGTGCACATATCCTCTTTCAAGGCTTGAAAGGCTTGATCAGTTGCAAGAGTCCAAGTGAAATAATTATTTTTAAGGAGATAAGTGAGAGGCACCACAATATTTCCATAGTTCTTAAAAAACTTGCGATAATATCCTGTTAAACCTGTAAAACCACACAAGCTTTTGAGAGTCTTTGGGAAAGGCCAATGTTGCACAGCTTCAATCTTCTTAGGATCCACCCTGACACTTTCCTTGCCAATATTATTACCCAAGTACTCGAMTTTCGAGGCTCCAAAATAAAATTTAGATTGTTTGAGGAAACATTAGTGTTGAGAGAGTAGATGTAGAACTCGATCCACATGATCAAGATAGTTTTTCCAGGTTTTACTATAGATGAGGATATCATCAAATAAAATTAAGACAAAATGACGGATAAAAGGTCGGAAGACATGATTCATGAGACTTTGGAAAGTGGAGGGAGAATTACACAACCCAAATGGCATGACCAAAACCTCATACTGGCCCTCATGAGTTTGAAATGTAGTCTTAGGAATGAATTCCTCATTCATACATATATGATGGTAGTCATAACAAAGATCAATTTTAGTAAACAATTGGGCACCACTCAATTCATCCAAGAGATCATCAATGACATGAATGGGAAATTTGTCTTTGATGGTGATTTTCTTGAGGGCGCAGAAGTCACGAAACATGTGACAAGATCCCTCTTTCTTAAGGACCATGACCACAGAAGAATAATAGGGGCTTGTACTAGGACAGATAAATACTGTGGTGAGAAATTCTTGAAACATTTTCTCAATTTCATTTTTCTGGGAAAAGGGATGATGATAGGGATGAACATTGGGAGGAAGGATGTTACGTACAATGGGAATGGAATGATCATGAACACCATGGGAAGGAGGAAATCCCTAGGAAGTGTAAAAAATAGCTCGATGTTTGGAGAGGATGGATTGGAGGTCCAATGACACAGAGGGTGTCTCAGTGTCATGAATGGAATGGAGTTGTGAAATAACGTGAAAATGACATTTTTTTAGGAGATTTTCCATGCAATGGGAACTAATCATCTCAGGGGAGCCTACTATGATGCCTTGGAACTTATATTTTTGTCCCTCCTGGTTGAATTGCATGGTTATTTACTTAAAATCCATAAGAATGGGACCCATAGTCCTTATCCATTCGACATCCAACACAATGTCACAACCACCCATGTCTATAGAAAACATATGATATTTCATGTCGTACTGACCAATTTGGAGATACACATTTTCACAACAGCCCCCAAATTTCATGGACCCTCCATTGGCAGTCATGATTTGAAAATTATTGAATGCATGGTTATAACAATTAGTTTCTTGGGAAATGTGGTGATGAATCAAATTATGGGTGCTTCTATTGTCAACAAGGATGATGACCTTTTCATGCTTGATGTAACCAATTAGGTTGATGGTTTGGGGAGTAGAGAATATAATGAGAGAATTTAGGGAAATGATCAATTCAACTTCAGGAGGGTCACAGGGTAGGGTCATGTCAGTGGGTTCATGTGACTTGGCCACATTCGGGGCCTTGACATCGTCTTCAGAAATATTCTTTGATATGGCCATATAAATATTTTATTCCTTACACTTTTTCCCAGGAAAATATTTTTCATCATAATTATAACAAAGGCCTTTGAGTTGGCATTCAACCATTCCTGCTCTGGTCAATTTTTGAATCTTTAGTGGAGTGGAAGGAGAAGTGGGATTGATTAGTTTAGGGCGAGGAATAAAGGAGGGTTTTTTGGTTTGAGAAGAGACAACCTGTTATGCTTCCTCAACTATTTTAGTAGCTTCCACCCAATTCTGAGGCCAAGCCATGAGGAAATGGGTGTGAATTTCATCCTTGAGGCCATTGATAAACCATTCTCGAAAAAATCATCATACATACCCTCTGTGTGGAAATCCAATCGCTCAAAAGTAACTATAAAGTCTTCCACTGTTACATATTGTTTCAACTTTTTCAAACGGCCTAAATGGTTGGTGTCATTGTCAAAGTGCTCGTAAATATCTGCCATAAATTGTGTCCAAGTCACATACCCTTGGCGGGCATTTTTTCTCCATTGCCTCCATTGCCAAAGTTCTTGATCTAGATCAAGAACATCGTTCCCGAGTTTTTCTAACTCATATGTAATTCCATACAAAGATAAATAATTTTCCATTTTATTTACCCAACTAGTTGGATTTGAGCCATCGAATTTGTTCACAACCACATTTGGAAGGCATAGTTCACACTAAAAGTGATGGGACTGAAAATTATGGGAATTAGAGGAAGTTTCACCTTTGAAGTGCAAAGGTGGGTCAGAGGAGGTAAGGTATGCAAGGATATTCCACTTGGTGACAATCGTGTTAGTGAAGGATGCAAGTTGGGTAGAGAGGTCTTGTTTGATGGTTTTCATTTTTCTTTCTATGGAGTAATGCATGTTTTTATTGATGGTGGAAATATTATCACTAAGCTACCTCATTTCATGTTGGGTCTCTGTGAAAGTAGAGGACAAGGAATTGAAGTGGGATTCCAAGTCTTGGCTATGGGTGTGGGCCATGATGAAGAGGGAAAATGGAAAGGGATGGGTGGGACCACATAGAAAATTGGTTATGGGTGAATGGTATCATGATGATCAGGGTGAAAAGGGGAATCCAATGGGTTAAGGACCAAATAAGCATGTCAGAAGGGGGTCGGGTCTATGAGATTTTGTTTTTTGAAAAATGATAGGTATGACTGTGAGGGAGAAGAGAGAAATCCAAAGGGATATGGATCAAATAATGGTGACACCAGGATCCACACTTTTTTTTCCCTCCTACAAAGTTATACTCTAATCTAAAGAATACTCTAGTGTTGAAATGCCCAAATTCTTAACAGGAAGAAATGTGTATTAATTTCGCAACCAAAATATAGGAGGCACAATTGTGTGAAAATAGATCTTTTTTGTTCTGTTTCTATTTCCATCCCAAGGGTTAGGTTATGTAGTATGTTTACATATAATTGTTTTTCCTATGATATATATCTCTTATATACGTGTGGGGTTCAACAGTAGTACTTGACCCAATATCTCAGGAAACCAACTAAGGAGGCTAGATAGTTCCCTTAGCCATACTACCCGACTACCCAGGTACTAGAGAGTATCTCTTGAGTGTTGTTCTTTGTGAAACTATAGAATTCAGGTAAATGATTAGTTTTTCTATGGAGGGCTTTAGAAGATCTAGGCCAATCCATATACATGTGTTATCGTATGCGCTACCACTCGAAGGGGTACCAATAGGGGTTACAAGGGTGGCCAAAATATGTGCTCTTAAGTACTACTTGTATTTCCTGCATGTATTAATCCCTGACCATGGGTTTATGTGTGTAATGATATATCTTTGTAGATTTAAGACATGGAAATGTGTCTCTACCCTGAAAACAAATAACCCACAATTTTCTACTGAGGATACCACTTGTAATATTCCAGATATAATATAGTATGCATAACATAAATATTTAGCAAGCAATGGAAGAACAACAATAATGTAACCAAATTAGTATCAAAATAATACCAAAATAACAACATAAAGAGAAAAATTATTACTAATAGCAATTTTAATTTTCCTCTTCGAGGGGGAAACCTCCAACAAAGTAGATCTCTATTACAATAATATCCAAGAAAAAACTCCCCATACCCACTACTCCTATTTATACTAAATATATCTATCCAAAAGAAAAATCTAGAGGAAGATCCTTCTAGAAGCAAAAGCTTCTATTAGGTCTTCTTACATTTGACTTATTCTTCCTTATTTCTAGGCCTTACTAATATTTTCCTTTATTACATGGAAATATATTATTCTACCTACGTGAGGGTTTAGGAAGGTTAGGTCCTAACAAATACCTCCACTTCCTTGAGTATCATTGCCTCTATTTCTGCGATATCTTTAGCCCCATGTGTATTCAAGAATGTAAGTTTCTCTTCTATCTCTTGGGTTGTTTCCTTGACCTTTCCTTGTATAGTGTCCAATTCACCAATCACACTCACTACTTATTATTTTATTGGTCCAAGGTGTTGTTGCAAGATCCTCTGTTGGTACCTCATTTTCTCCACTTCTAGGTATGAATGCCTCTGTGCCAAAATTGTTGTTATATGTTTCACTAGTGTTAGTGTAGTGACACTTTTTGAAGCTTGTTGTGCATGTTCTTGTGCTTCTCTTAAATTTACCTCTACAACCTTCATCTCTCAATCGTCTAGAAGGTATATCTATATATGTGCATTATCCTCACAATGTTTGGTGCACTCTCATTCTATCTTCTTAATATTGGCAACTTTTATCATTTACATTCTCTCTCCACCTTCTTAGACTTCCAGTGGCATCCCTGGCACAATCCACAATTGTAGGTCCTCTATATATGATCGTAATCCCTTGATGACTTCACTAATATTCAAAAAATGTTCCTCCATAGTAGCTTCTACTACTATGGGGACTTCCATAATAGCCTTGTATAATTTTTGGACATCTCCTTATGTTTTATGTGCTATATTTTCAGCCTCATCCTTCTCCTTGAGGGATTTTCTTACCCTTTCCTCAACCTTGTTATTTTCTTTTGTTACTTCCTCCACTCGGCCTTCAACTTCCTTATTTTGTTGGATCACATTGTCATATTTTTGTTGCAACTTATCTCTTTCTTCCATCATCCTTGTCAATGCTTGATGTGCTTCCTCTCCTCTATTCTTAATCTCTTGCAGTAATCCTATCTACCAGTATTGTAGTCTTTGTATTGGTATCCTCGATACCACTATGTTCAAGTGTCCTAGTGCATTCACTTACTCTTTTAACTTGGTCGTTGGCATTTCAAGTGTGTCTACCTCAATCTGAAGTGTTTTATGCCTAACTTCTATCTATGTTAAGGATGAATGTGCACTCTTTGTTTCCTTCCCTAGAATAATGGATAGTCCTCCCTTCATTCTATTCTCTTTTGCCAGGATAAAAACTACTAGGATTTGTTGGAGTGATGCCAATTGATCATGCACTTTCTTCTACTACTCTTATTGCTTCTTGGTTTCTTCCTCCATGGAATCCTGTACTTTCTATCCTATACGATAAATATAATAATTATTTAAAGTATAAATTGGGGTTTCTCTATGTCCTTTAGTATTTTTACATTCCCCACCTGTTGGTTCTTTCCCCTTATCCTTTCGTTTGGCTCCTATCGCGTGGATTTTTTGCTGAGCTTCTATTGTGGAAGGGTCGAGCATATATCAGATGTCATTGTTTTAATAATTTCCCTTCTCATCATCTAGTTCATCATCACCCTTATATTGTTCTCCTTCCTCTTCCAGTTACCTCGTTTTCTCTACTAGGATTTTCCATCCATCCTCCCAATCATTCACTATCAAACATACATCCTTTGTGGTAAACCTATAACTAGTTGGAAACCACTGAAGAATTGGGTCCTTCTTTGCCTACACATACATGTGGTGTCTACCTTCTTTAAAATGCGTGATATACTTACATGTTTCCACCATCTTTGTTGATATGCACAATGTGTGTGCAACTAGATACCTGATATATTGAAATATAAAAATAATTTGACATTGTTGTCTTGTTGTCTTCTCTTGTGCGTCATATGCCATAAGTTGGCATACCTTCCATCCAAATTGCCTCTAATTGATGTAACCATGTGCTTATAGTAACCCAGTTCCTGCAACCCAATCAGTGGAATCAATATCAACAACCATGCAAAGCGGAATTCTGTGCCATTTTCCTGGGCCTCAATGCAATCATGCAAACACTAGTTCATCAAGAAGGTGGCCCAGTTCCTCTGAACCCATTCAAACACATTTATTTCCAGCTGCAATTACTACAGTTGGTGCTTCATTTTAATACCTATGTTTCCCTCTACTTGTAAATATAAATATAGCCTGCTAAAAGACAATGGGAAAACTTATTATTTGTGGATGTTGGAATTGATGAAACTTTTGTTATAGAAGGTAATGTATATATTTTTGTTACTAAATAAAATGGAAGTTTTTTAAGAACTGTTGAAGGGGTTGTCAATGTAGATCACGATGCATGAGAGAGATGGTGAGGGGAACTAGTAATGGTTGAGATGACCCCTACTAGACCAATACTCTGTTGGATTTAAATTGTTCAGATCCAGAACAATGCTCTGACCTAGAGAATTTAATTACCATTAAAGCTAGTAGTTGGGAAGTCTTCTTCAAGATTCAATGAGGATATGGGAAGAGTAGCCATATGGAAAATTCTTGATATGACCCACGAATTTGGGTAATGGACCCAAAAAATCTTGATAAGAAAGGAAAATTGTGGTAAGAGAGGAGGATGCGAGAGGAATGGGTATGGTGATCATTTTAGAAGAGGAAGATTATGTGAAACTCTATGGTTCTAAAGAGAACTGATAATTTTTTTTTTTATTGGGTACAAGAATTGTTGGGAAGCATTTTTCTAGTCAAGCTAATAAACATAGCTTCACAAATATGGAGTGATTGAGTGAGAAATAAAAACATCATCCCTTGCTTGGTGGATAAAAAAGTAATCTTCTAGAATTCTTGTGGGAGAAGGATACTGACCTCCATCCCTGATTGTTGTTGAATAGAAGGAATAATCTCTTTTAGGGAATCATGATCTAGATAGGGGGTGGCCATTGGTAAATCCATCTAAGAGTTGTTGTGTCTACAGTTGGGTGGAAAAGGGAACCTCGTTCAGTAGTTGCAACACTATCTGGTTTCTATATAAGTATATTTTTCTAACTCCTTGTAGTGTTAATATCAAAGAAAATTATATATTGTGTTTTAAAGCTATGTAAGTTTAATTTCTAACAAAAGTGGCTTGAGAAATTTAGGTAGAAGAAAGAGAATTTTTTATCTGAATCACATTTGATTTAATTCCTTATCTCTTGACTCTATGTGTGTTAAAATAAGAATGATGGGCATAATTGTTAAGGCTGATCGACATTCAAAACCCACATTTTGTTTCTAATAAGAACAAACAAAACAATTAGAACCTCTACAAAAATTTAAAAAGAAAGAGATAGAATTTTTGCCCAAGACTAATTATGATCTAAAGATGCTCTGGATTACTTTATTGGAATACTTAGTAAGAAACATACCTTAGAATTGTATTTGGGCTTTGAGAATATAGTCCAAATTTTATTAGACATCAAAATTCATGATAAATGAGGAATTTCCTAAATTTGTTAAAACACAAAACTCCATCAACCTTATTTGGACTTTAAGAAGCATTTAAGCTAACTTTGATCATTAATAAACAATTATGCTAAACTTGTGTTAAATTTCCTACAAATTTGGGAGGGATTCCCTTAATTTTGGTGGGTAGTAAATTCTGGTAGAAATACCAAATTTACTTTGGATGAAATTCATGTCTTAGGACCAATTTCCTTAAGTTTTATTTAAACGTTACCAAATATTGAATTTGTGCAAGGATATGATAGTATATATATATATATATATATATATATATATATATATATTAATAAACCCATGATTATTAGCTATG
>JASDQU010439727.1:35552-54478 GCA_032191745.1 Picea mariana | reverse complement strand
GAATGTAATTCTTCAAGACATATAAGAAAAAACATTCCGTGGTTTTCTCCCGATTTGGGTTTCCACGTAAAACACTGGTGTCCTATTCATGTGTGTGATTGTTTATTTATTACTGCTCATTTTTGGATAATAATTCTACATTGATATAACATTTGAAGAAAAAGGATTATAATTACGTTATTACTGATTCACCCTCCCTCTCAGTAATCCAACAGTTAAACTCGCGCAGCTCCCAACCGATCTGACGGTTGTCAGGTATTACGCTCTAGATCTGATGGCTCAGATCCATCCTTCTTCTGTGCACTCCTCCGGATGCTCCTTGGAATTGAAAACCAACGACCCAAATTCCATCGGCTAATCCCATGGCCGATGTTGCTCCTTCCGAGCTTTCCTTGCTTTCTTCCTTCCCTGCACTTGGAAGAAATTTGAATTTCCAAAGGCCTCAACCTCTGTCTGTTCCTCTGCGAGCTCCACAACCATGAGCCTCGCCATGCGTACACAACGCTGTCCCTCCTGAGCTTTCTCCTCCTCCGAACCCTCTAAGGATTCTTTGGCTCTTGCGTCTCTGCAGGGTCTTCCCGTATTTTAGTGCTATCTCTTCTGAGCTTTCACAACCACTCAGACCCCTTGGGGGATTTTGTTCTTCTTCTCCCTCAGATGGAGAAYGAAATGGATACCTTCCTGGTTATCCTTCTSCTCAAGCGACCCTCTCRCTGAGTCCTTATGGGTGTTCAACAACCCAGCAAAAGTCCCTCAGTGGACTCTTCTTTCAGCTCCAGAACTCAAAGAGTTATCTTCTTCTTCTGTGCCTATCTGCACACTTTCTTGATGCCCTCCTGGCGGAGTATCTTCTCTTCCACAGAACACTCCAACGGTTCTGTCTTCTTATGTGCACCCGTTGCACCTACTCAATGCCCACTTGGCAGAGCCTCTTAGAATCCTCAGTGATTCTGGTCCTCTCCGAACTCACAACAGAGTTCTTTCTCTAGCACCTCGTGCTTACGCTCAATGCCCAACTGGCAAAGCTTCTACAGAATCCTCAGTGATTCTGACTGCAACTATGTCTCAGATACACAACCTTGCCTCCAAGGTATTCAGCAACCTCACAGGTCTTCCTTCTCCTGAGTTGTTGACTTCAGTCCTGTGCCTCAGCACATGTTTGTCTGACTCCGCAAAGTTCAGAAGTGCATCCTCTGTGCACGGCTCTCAGAACCCGTAGTGTTCTGTCACACCCTCCTGGTATGAAGCCTTAAAGACCTTCAACCTGAAATCAAACACACTCCTGCAGAATGTATTGACAATCATACATTCACCATATACATAGGGAACACATACAGACATCCATATACACAGAATGACATGCAGGAAAAACTGCTCTGTTATATTAAATGGAAAATGCTTGTATCTTTACAATGGTGTTCCTGAGCTCTCTGGGCTCTTCTCTCCTACAACTTCATATACAAATTTTTCTCAAAATGAGATCTAGAAATCTCTTTTGCCTGAGGGATTCATTGAGCGCTTCCCTCTAGGTTCACCTACTCTAATAAATTACATTCAATGGCTGTCTAGTCCAGCGCCTAGATCTAGATCTCAGCCGATCTTGTATTAAATCCGATCTTATCTAACGCCTGCACAAAGGCATGACTTCCATGGCTCACCAGCCTAAGACATTTAATTACATTCAATTCAAATTTCAAATGAGGATGCGCCTCTCTTAAATGTGCGATTTGAATTCACTGGCGTGGCTGGTTGGCTGGTTGGATGACATGGAGCGATGCTCCTGCATCACCATCCCTGTATTTAGAAATTGTACAATGTATGAGAAGAAATCATCCACCATATTTACTGCAAATAGTTGTGCATATGGGAAGCTATCATTTAATTTTCCTTCATCTTCACCTGATAATATGTGTGATAGATGATCTGGTCCTACATTCAGCTTCCTTGGTTTCACTACAACCTAAAAATCATATTCCTGAAACAATATTATCCATCTTCATATTCTCCCCCCCAATATTGGCTTGTTGAATAAGTATTTTAATGGAGAATGGTATATATACATCTTAAATTGAGACCCTAATAGATAATTTCTAAACTTTTGTAGTGCATAGATCATTGCCAATCCTTCTTGTTCCATGGTTGTATAGATCTTCTCTTCTATGGGAAGATCATTGCTTGAAAAATAAATTGGGTGATATATGTATCCCTCCCTTGGTTGAGACAGTACTACGCCCAACGTTATGAACAATGCATCTACATGTACATGGAACTCCTTGTTCCAATATGAAAAATTCAAAATCAATGAAGCCACAAGTTTCTTCTTTAAGGTTTCCAACCCCTTTTGACAGTCCTCGTTCCATTGAAACTTGGATTCTTTCTTTAGTAAATTTTCCATTGGTGCTATGATCTGCACATATCCTTTGATAAATTTCCTGTAATAACTAGTATGACCCAGAGTTTCCCTCAGCTATCTGACTAATGTAGGTGGTTCTAACTCCATAATTACTACAATATTGGATGGATATACTAGTAATCCCTATTTGAAAACTACAGGTCCCAATAGAATTCCAAATCACGCGCAAAAATTACACTTATTTAAGTTCGGCGTAATATGACACTGTCTACAATGATCCAAAGTTATCTTGAGGACTTCTATATGATCCTTCATAGATTGAACACATTCCAATCATCCAAGTACACTTCAAGAAACATATGGATAAATTCCTTGAACGCTACAACCACTACTCTGGAAAACACCGCAGGGGCATTCTTCAAACCAAATGGAATTGTTGTATAATGATAAATTCTCCACTCTGTCGCAAAATAGGTCTTGTGTTGATCCTCTTGCACAATTTTTATCTGATGGTACCTCGAGAATACATATATAAAGAAATACATTTCTTGGCCTCCTACGTTCTCGAGTACCTCATCTCTTAATGGTGCTGGGAATGGGTCATGTAAACATGGATCATTCATCTTCCTCAAATCCACAAAGATCTTGATTCTTCATGTCTTCTTGTCTTGTAGTACGATTGGAATGATCCACTCAAATTCTTCTACCGGTTCGATTATTCTTGTGTCCAACATCCTGTCTATTTCAGCCTTCACCTTTTCCTTATACCTCAGATTTAACCTATAATGCCTCTATCACATTATCTTAGCTATTGGTTTCAACGAAATATTCATCTTTCCTAATTCCCCTCCTATTCCCTTCATCTCTGAAAATTTCATGGGGAATAGGTCCTGATATTCACGCAACAAGTATAAAATTTTCTCGACTCTCTCATTTCTCCAGTAATCCCCTATTTGTGCAAACTTTGGATTCTCTTTGATCCCAATGTTTACCTTCCATGTCTTTATCGAATGGGTGTATGCAGTGGATTCAAGTGTTGGCCCTTCTACTACCTTTTCTATGTTTGTATCAGGTACTTGTACATTTCTGGGATCCTCTTCATTGTTCTCTTCCTTAGTTACATTGTAGCACTCCAATAGCTCATGGATAGTCATAGTTTCTTTGTTTACATTCTACACTAGTACCAACTCCATCATCCCTTCTTCTAATAATATCTTTTTTCGAATATTCTGCAGTGCTACATATATTGACGAAGATTTGTGTTCAAATGTAAATTTGACTTTGAACCTCTGGACCAACTCTTCCCATCTTTTCGTCTCTCTATGCATTTCCAATTCCAAATACTAGTTATTCAGAATTGTGTCCAGTGTGTGTATAAATTTGTGTGTCCATTTTGTTTTTTGTACTAAAATCCATATATCCCTACACTATTCAACATGAACTGCTGGATCACTCTCTCTTGTATACTTATGCATAATTTTTTCTTCCTCAATACCAAATCTTACTTGCATTAGTCTTCTGCAGTGTGACCAATCTTTTATTCCCTCTTTGTGTGCAACCCACCATCTAGCTGGAGTCGTTTTGAGGACAACATATAGTAATAACAACCTTTGTTGTTCAGGTAATTGCAACTCAAATTTCATTACAAACAAACCTATATCAGTTAATCAATCATAATTGGGTGGATCAAACAACTCTATTCTAATTCAACACAAGGATCAGGTTTTGCATGCACGTCCTCTAGTGGAGACTTCATGCATTCTCTGTTGCCAATTCTCTAGACCTTATTCAAAGTCCGATGCATATGAACTAATACTTTGCCAACTTACCACACCATATACAGTAGGGTTGACATAATCATCCGTCTGCTCTGTCATGTTGTACAAATTCTCGATGTCATTTCCTCTAGCTGGCTCTATGTATCTCTTTCTTTTTAATGGGTCCATGAGTGGAGTAACTTTCAAATCTCCAATTTCAAATATTATCTCCCTCCGTTTCAAGTTGATGATTTCCTGGTTATAAAAATCTCATTCCTGTCCCATCAGTGTTGGATATGTTTGGTTTTTATCCATGATCTCAATAAATTCAAAGTCTTCCATGCTACACACTCAATCTACATTCACAGGTACTCATGTCAAATGACCAATCGATACTATTTTGTGTTGATTCACAAGCCTTAACTGAATAGGAAACCACACTAGCTTGGATTTTTCCATCATCTCCCATGTATTATTGGGTAAAAAATTCATGCCACACCACAAGTCCAAGCTAACATTATCCACATCGTACTCCCCAATTTTTGCATTGAAATTGAATTCTTTGTTGGTCCTCTTCCTGCACAATACCTGGTTTACCATCATTTTTGCGATCGAATTTTCTCTTCCTCGTGTATAGTGATCAATCATGTCATATAGTGTACTCAATGTAGTTTCATCTCTTAGTAGCTCTACACAACTTCTTAAAAATTATGTTAGCATAATTACCTTTCCAATCAGATTCTTAGGCACAACGCAATCTTCTACATGAGGTGCATATGATGTTGATTCACCCCAATCTTGACTGAGCACTTATTTTATTTCCCTATGATATGTCTCTTTTTCTTGTTGAGGATCAAAGGCTGGCATAGGCCCTGCTGACTTCCTTAGCCACTACTTAGTCTTTTTTCCTTCACTCATCATATCAACTGATTTTCTAGCTCCTCCACTCGTAACTACTGCTATTCTTGGTCCTTCATTGAGTTTTTCAGATGATGTCTTCTGCACATTCTGATTCGGATTTAGGTTTTGGTTTCCTCTAGCCTACCATTTCTCCACTATTTGGGACAATATTCTATCACATGGTCCTATGCTCTACAGTATGTGCACATTGTACACGGATTCAGGCACTCGCGGGCCAAGTGTCCTGGTTGTTAGTGCTAGAAGTTGCTCTTGGACTGCTCAAGTGCAAGACTAACACATCTTGAAAAAAAATGACTTGATTTGGGTTACTTGGGTTTTAAGAAACTTAGATAATGGTAAAATTAAGGAAAAGGCAATAAATCCATTGGGCATGGAGTCTATGAAATATAACAATCTTGAATTAACATCCTATAGGCAGCAAATCAGGTCAAATGAGGCCCTAGATCAGATCTGAAATCAATTAGGTGTGAATGAAGGAATCGAGAAAACACAATGTGTAGCTAAGGATGAAAAGAAACCTGCTTTCAGTTGCTACAGGAAGAATCTGTAATCGTTAGAAAACCTTTCAAAACATCACATAATGAAAAAGATGTGTATGTGGAAGCTATTGTAATAATCCTCATCACAACATCCTCAGCACAAACTCTGTTCATATAATCCTTATATAAACAAAAACACATCTAATAGAAGAAAATCGAAGAAGTATGATAACACATAAACAANATGTGTAGCTAAGGATGAAAAGAAACCTGCTTTCAGTTGCTACAGGAAGAATCTGTAATCGTTAGAAAACCTTTCAAAACATCACATAATGAAAAAGATGTGTATGTGGAAGCTATTGTAATAATCCTCATCACAACATCCTCACCACAAACTCTGTTCATATAATCCTTATATAAACAAAAACACATCTAATAGAAGAAAATCGAAGAAGTATGATAACACATAAACAATAAATTATCTGATCAAAAGTCTTACTCATCAGCTGATATCTTTCACATAAAAAACTAAGACAAGTCTTTGAGGAAAACATCAAGCTTTCATGCCCCTGCTACTCATTATCCTTTCTTGAAAACCTTACAATAGGCCTCTCAGGTCTTTTTTCTGTTTCTAAAACTGCAGTCTCAAAAGACTGACCCCCCTTGTGTAGTGTTTTACATGTGCATGTGAGAAGATGATGGCTTCTCAAATATGCTTGAATATCTATTGCCTGAAAAGCTGGAGAACTCTGCCACCTGTTGCCTAGTTTGTAGGGAAAATTCTTCCCTCATATGCCACTTGTAGATGCTGGAACATTGTCTCCTGTAAATTCCCTATGTAAATGATCTTTTTGTAGTGCCCAAAAATTTCGTACCGGACCTCTGATTTGGTAGCGCACTGGTGTTTTTGGCCCCTCCTCGTGGGCTTCTACCATGGCTCTATGAATTGATTATTGGTTTCTTTGATGCCACGAATTACTCTAATCTCAATTCCATAGTGCATGTTGCATTCCAAAACAAGATTACCTCTCTCGAGCTTTTGATCAACACTTTCCTTCTTATCCATTATGTAGTTGTTTCCTCCTTGCCCTGAGTAAATCAACACATCCTCATAACCATCTAAAGAAATAATACTAATGGCTATAGCTTCATTCCTTTAACTGTTTTTAGCAGTAATGAAATCAATACCAGCCTGACAAACGATACTCCAGGCAGAGCCATTATCACCGTTAAAGAGGTGGCATGCAAAAGTGTTGATTTGCCTCCCATATTTGGTCCTGTTAGAATCATTTCCCAAGGAGAATCATGCTCTCCATATGCATTATTATTAAAAATCCCAAGGTTTGAAACAGTTTGCCCATCGAGTCGAAGCCAGCCCTTGTAGACTTCATACGGAGAAACTGCTCCATTTCGAAGAAAATTGCCATCCAGTTTCATCTTGTGCAAACACTTAAACTCAACATTTTCCACCTACGTGCTTGATGTGTAGAGGAAAAATCTCAGCCCAGTTCCTTCTCTAAAGTAAAGTGAGAATCTACAAATGCCTTAATACATTGGTGTATGAGAAAAATAATGATTCTATCATTATTTACTGGATATAAGGGGTCTTCTATAGGATCATTGATAAAGAGTGGATCAATAATCTGTCCACGGCCACGATATACATATTTTCTTTTAAATAAGATTCAGGTGATGGTAAATACTCATCAGAATTGGGAATGCTCCTCCGAGCTTGTAAAGTTGGAACGACAGAATCATGAACTAGTTTTACCTTGTCAAGCCTACAGGATTTCAGATAAGAAATGCAGGACGACTTGAAAGGCGAAATAAGAGGAAGTCCATCGTTTCTCCTTCTATCAAGAATTCTATAAGAACAGAACCATCGATGCCATTTAAATTGTTTGACACTTGGATAAATGCTTCGGCAATCCCTACCTGTAATATTTTTTCTTGAAATCTGGCGGTCCGTGGGCTTGTATGAAGTGTGCCTTTCGTGACTAATTTATCGGTTGCGCTTGACATGTGGAGTTTGCATAGTTTTGGACTGTAGGATATGGATGGTGACATTTAGGTATTAAGTAAGGCTTAGGATAGTACACTCGAGCACACATCACTTTCGGTAAAAGAAAAATAAATAAAAATAAAAATATATTTTTTATTTGATTATATGAAAACATTATGAAAGTGAAGGTCTAATGACAAAGTTCCTTTTTCCATGCAGGTTTTAGGTAAAAGATCGTGAGAGTGAAGGGAAAAAATAACTCAATCTTTTCAAGGAAAAAATGGAAGATTTGAAGGTTACGATAATAGGAGAAAGATCAAAGGAATGAGGGAATTTTGACAAATTGGGTGAAGGAGTTCAAAATAACATCTAAATGATAAAATAAATGAGATGCTGTGGGAACTTCCAGTATCAATACATGGATATTAAATGCTACAAATCTAAGTATTAACATTGGCTCCACAGGGGGATGGCATGCTCCATGCAAGCTGCCAAGAATCTACAGATAGTAGCCTTATCTCCCTTCATCTCTGTCCAGGAAACCTGTATGCCTAAAAGCACCTCTTCTCTTTATTTTAAAATTGAAAACTATCATGTATTGAAAACCAATTGCTGAAAATGAAATGCTAAAGAAATGAGCTTTATTCTTCCTACTCCTACCTAACCAACTGCTTCCTCTAGATTAGGTAAAATCATGTTTCCAATGAAGCCATACAAGTATCTCACTAACTGGTAAATCTCTTGATTTGGAAATAATAAAAGCAAGAGCCCATGGAATACATGAAGGCAGTTCAAAAGGACAACAGAACCAACCTTCTTTTAACAAAAACAATATGACATTTGAACCGCTCAAAGATTCCAAATAATCAACAAACAAATCAATGAAGTTGTAAAGAAATACCTCTTACTGATAATGGCTGTCATTTTCTACTACCTGCAAATTTGAACATGGCTATGGGATGATTTCACTGCTCATCATAGGTTGTTTTTTATTGTTTGCAGATCCAGTTTCAAGCATAGTGAATGAAATCTTGTTGATTTGTGGAGATGACTACTCCACTGCTGGTGATGAATGTAGGATCAATTCTTCTTGCATTTCTTCAATATTTCCAACATACTGTTGTTCAATAAGATTTGAAATGCAAGGTACATGAAGAATATAATTTTCCACAAATTCTATCTTTTCTGCTTCAACACCTTCTAAAATTTTAGAAAAAAGGGAAACACCCTGATCTTGGTCTTCAACATTACTATCCCCAATCATTTCATGATCAAATTCATCTCGAACGCGACTATCACAAGTTTCAAAAATCTCTTGAATATAAGGATTTGTAGTATTCTCTTCAAGAATTAACTCTTCCTTAATTTCTCTTTCATCAAAATATTCACAAAGCTTATCACACAAAGAATACTCTATTGTCTATTAAATGTAAGACTTGAACTTTTCACAACAATCTTCAAGAAGTATATCATAAAAATAATACCTCTCGCAATACTTATGGAAATCTGCATGAAATTCTTGCAAAGAGGATATGAGGGCAATAGAGAGTGATCAATACCATCTTCGAGCATCACCATTTAATGAGTATATGAACATCTTCATGAGAGCATCGTCATGATAGATATCCAACCAATATATGCACTAATGAAAATCTATGAGGTGTTGGGTTGGATTATCTCCTTCATCTCCACAAAATAAAGGAAGAAAGTCTGCGCGTTCTGAGAAAGAAAGCACAGGATTAGGAAAACCAGGAATAGCTAAAAAGTTGAGAGGTTCATACCTCCAAGCCAAGATAGCTTCCATTGCTATTGCTATATCATATTAGTGAAGTCGTCAATAGGTTCTTCTTTCATGGAGTGGAGTCACTAGGTGAATGATGTAGTCTTTGATATGTGACTAGCGCTTGTTCACCATCAAAAGATGTTGTTGATCAATGTCCTTCTCCTAGGGAAGATTTCTCATTCATCTCTATCCCTGCAACAACGCCAAAAATGTTAGCGCTAGAAGTTTCTCTTGGACTTCTCAAGTGCAATCCTAACACATTTTGACAATAAAATGACTTGATTTGGGTTGCCTGGGTTTTAATAAACTTAGAGAGTGGTAAAATTAAGGAAAAGGAAATAAAGCCATTGGCCATGGAGACTATGAAATATAACAATCTTGACTTAACATCCTAAGGGCAGAAAATCAGGTCAAATAAGGCCCTAGATCAAATCTAAAATCAATTAGGTGTGAATGAAGGAATCGAGAAAACATAATATGTAGTTAAGGATAAAAATAAACCTTCTTTCAGTCGCTACAGGAAGAATTTGTAATAGTTAGAAAACCTTTCAAAACACCACAAAATGAAAAATATTTGTATGTGGCAACTCTTGTAATAATCCTTATCACAACATCCTCAGCACAAACTATGCTCATATAATCCTTATATAAACAAAAACACATCTAATAGAAGAAAATCGAAGAAGTATGATAACACATCAAGAATAAACTATATGATCAAAATTCTTACTCATCTGCTGAGATCTTTCACATAATAAACTAACACAAATATTTGAGGAAAACATCAAAGTTTCATGCCCTTGTTACTCATTATCCTTTCTTGAAAACCTTACAACAGACCTCTCGGGTCTTTTTTTTGTTTCTAAAAAAGTCTCAAAAGACTGACCCCTCTCATGTAGTCTTTTACACGTTCATATATAGAGAGATATGCCATCAATCCTAAAGATTCGAGTCATAAACTTGCTTTCTAGAAATAGAAAGTTGTTACAACAACTTGACTCTTGTAGAAAATGAATTACTATTTCCTAGGAACTAGTCTTCAGCACAATGACACATGTAAACCACGATCTATATTCCTAGAAAATAGTTCAACAGAAAATAAATGCAAGTGAGAAGCTGCTGGCTTCTCAAAGATGCTTGAATAGATACTACCTGAAAAGCTGGAGAAATCTGCCACCTGTTGCCTAGTTTGTAGGGACAATTATGCCCTCATATGCCACCTGTAGATGCTGGAACACTGTCTCCTATAAATGCCCTATGTAACTGATCTTTTTGTAGAGCCCGAAAATTTAATAGTGCACCTCTGATTTCGTAGCACATTAGTGTTTTTGGACCCTCCTCGGGGGCTTCTACCATGGCTCTGTCAATTGCTTCATGTTGTCCTTGATGCCACGAATTACTATTATCTCAACTCCAAAGTGCATGCTGCGTTCCAAAACAAGATTGCCTCTCTCGATCTTTTTATCAGCACTTTCCTTCTTATCCATTATGTAGTTGTTTCCTCTTGTCCTGATTAAATCAACACATCTTCATAACCATCTGAAGAAATAATACTGATGGCTACAGCCTCATTCCTCTAATTGGTTTTAGAAGTAATGAAATCAATACCAGCCTGACAAACAATACTCCAGGTAGAGCCATTATCACCGTTAAACATGTGGCATGCAAAAGTGTTGATTTGCCTCCCATATTTGGTCCTGTTAGAAGCATTTCCCGAGGACAATCATGCTCTCCATCTAAATTATTATTAAAAATCTCAAGGTTTGAAATAGTTTGCCCATCGAGCCGAAGCGAGCCCTTGTAGAATTCATATGGAGAAACTGCTCCATTTCGAAGAAAATTGCCATCCAATTTCATCTTTTGCAAACACTTGAACTCAACATTTTCCACCTGCTCGCTTGATGTGCAGAGGATAACTCTCGGCCCAGTTCCTTCTCTAAAGTAGAGTGAGCATCTGCAAATGCCTTAATACATTGGTGTATGCAAAAAACAACGATTCTATCATTATTTACTGGATGTAAGGGGTCGTCTATAGGATCATTGACAAAGAGTGGATCAATAATCTGTCCACGGCCGCGATATACATATTTTATTTTACATAAGATTCAGGTGATGGTAAATACTCATCAGAATTTGGAATACTCCTTCGAGCTTCCAAAGTTGGAGCGACATAATCATGAACTAGTTTTACCTTGTCAAATACCTTGTCAAACTGATAGGATTTGAGAGAAGCAATGCAGGATGACTTGAAATGAGAAAGAAGAGTAAGTCCATCATTTCTCCTTCTATAAAGAATTTGATAAGAACAAAACCATCGATGCCATTTAAATTGTTTGACACCTGGATGAATGCTTCGACAATCCCTACCTGTAATATTTTCTTCTTGGCATCTGGCGGTCCGTGGGCTTGTATGAAGTGTGGCTTTGGTGACTAATCTGTCGACTATGCTTGACATGTGGAGTTTTCATATTTGTGGACTGTAGGGTATGGATGGTGACATTTAGGTATTAAGGAAGGCTTCAGACAGTACACTCGAGCACACATCACTTTCGGTAAAAGAAAAATAAATCAAAATAAAAAAATAAAAAAATTATATTTTTTATTTGATTATATGAAAACATTATGAAAGTGAAGGTCTAATGACGAATTTCTTTTTGTCGTGCAGGTTTTAGGTCAAAGATCGTAAGAGTCAAAGGAAAAAATAACTCAATATTGTCAAAAAAATGGAAGATTTGAAAGTTACGACAATAGGAAAAATATCAAAGGAATGAGGAAATTTTGACAAAATTGGCGAAGGAGTTCAAAATAACATCTGAATGATAAAATAAATGATATGCTATGGGAACTTCCAGTGTCAATACATGGATTTTGACTATTACAAATCCAAGTACTAACACTGGTTGATTACAGTTATAACATATTATTGGTCATCTTCCTCCTTGTTAGAGAAAGTTTTTCCACACTCCGTGAATCCTTCTTTGATGGTATTATCTTTCCCTTTGTAGACTCAAGTTTCCCCTTTTTTTTCATTCCAGAGTAAAAAATTCAAATTTTTTTACATATACGCGGGTGATAGTTAGAAATATTGTGTATATGCAAGTTGCTCCATTACATCCTTCCTACATCATGTTTTATGCTCAAAAATTAAAAAATATGTTGGGTTTCCATGTCATGTCATGAGATTCATGATCCTTGACCTTTCATATAATGGAAATGCTCTGACACGAACCTTAAATTCCATATGAGGGCTATAAATTGAGCCATATATAAGCCTTGAAGATATTCATGATTGAGAGCAAAGACACTCTAAAGGAATTTCACTTCATATTGAGTATGTATCCCTTTCTCCTTGAAAGTATGAACTTATTTTGTTTAGCCCCCAAGCTCTTCCTATATTGAGAAGGAGAAAAAGAATTACTCCTACTACTTGTGAGCTTGCCTTTGTGAAGGATTGAAGTGGTGAAGTCTTGGGTGGAGGGACTTAGTTTCTCGGTTCTGATATGTGTCGTTAGAGAATTTTGTCACCTATGTACTTTTTTTTATTACATTAATATAAAAAATATTTTCTCATTGAATTATATGTTGCAAATATTTTCATTAGTTTCCATGGGCATATTTTTTATACATGTTAATGGATTATGCTAGTTTATATGCTAATGTTTTATATAATTTCTATATTCTTGTGTATCTTGGGTGTTGAGGAAAATTTGTTGTATCAATATTTTGGTCGTGAGCTCGACTACGGTATTCTTCATACATCTGGACAAGGTGGGATTCTAGCCTTCTCTTGTTATCATTTCCATTTATCTAGCATACTTGAGACTAGAGTTAATTTATGGATGTCATTTTGTTTGTTGTGGTTTACCCCTAGCCATAGAGAGATTTTTCTCATAACAAAATTGGCGACACCATTCGGTATATCTCCATTTTTGGGGTTGTTTGGTGATATTTATTCTCCGTTACTCTATGTTTTCCTGAGTTTATGTGTCGCATGTTTCTCTAACCCTTGGCATAAACCTTTCCGAATCTTTGTCTTTTTTGGCATACACAGGTTTTCCCTTGACAGTCATGTACATACACATGCTATTTGTTCTTAGGGAGTATACATACACCCATGTTCCCAGAAAAATCACATACACTATTATCTAAGTCCTTTTGGATAGGTTTGGTGTTTGCTGGGTGAGTTTTGTTGGTTATTGAGACTTCTTAGTTTCGTGTCTTGACTGTTGAGTTCCTACAAGGTCATATGAAGTTGTGGTATTGTTAAATTTTTTGGGTGAAACCATTTCTTGTCATTTTTCTCATTTTGTTTCCTTGAATTATGGTCTGGGTAGTCTCTTATTGGTGTCCTACTTGGATCGACGTTTTTTTCTTGTAGTAGGGCCTGCCTAAGAGGTAGTTTATTTGGTCCTTGCATTTTCATTTTATTATATTGAAAATACAAAAAACAATTTATTTCTTTCATTTTAGTTAGATAATTTTCACTTTTGTCTGCATTACATTAGTTTTGGAATGATATGAAATATTGCACTTCATTTAAATTGAAGATATTGCATCCTATGCATAAAATTTAGTAGCATACCATTTCTTTGAAAAATTAAGACTAGTACTTAACAATGTTTTATACATTTTCTTCTTCTTTATATATGTTGAGTCATAACACCATTAGTTTCATGATCTCACCTATTGATTAAGAATAAGACACTAAAATTAACGTTGAATAATTAAAATTGATTAGAAACCATTTTATTGTTTAGAACACACAAACAAGCTTAGGATCTAGGGCCTTGGGATAGGATTTTGTGAGTAAACTTCTCAAAGGCTATAAAACGCAACATATGTGTCTGACCAGAGAGTGGTGAAAACCATTGTATAATTGGTGTCCTTGGGAGGATACGCTCACACTAGAGTTCATCACGAAGTAAAGTGAAGTTGGTTCAAAGATATCCCTCTAATACCTTCCTAGTATCAGAAATATTTCTGGGGATCTATTCGTAATTGACGGTTTCACTAGTACCTTTACCTCCTTGAGAGGTGATGCTTTCAATATTTAGGGATTTTCTACCCATCCCATATAGTGGAATAGATCCGTGAGTGTTCACCTGAGAATTTTTTATATCATGTTGATTTTAGTTGCTTAACCTAGGTATCCACNTCTATTCGTAATTGACGGTTTCACTAGTACCTTTACCTCCTTGAGAGGTGATGCTTTCAATATTTAGGGATTTTCTACCCATCCCATATAGTGGAATAGATCCGTGAGTGTTCACCTGAGAATTTTTTATATCATGTTGATTTTAGTTGCTTAACCTAAGTATCCACATAGGTTTCTTCTAGGGGTTACTCTATGGGTACTGTTATCCCCACTTTTTAGGGATAACTAGGAGATCATGTCTCAAGGCCCACAAGTCCAAGAGATGGAGTACCAAGAGCAGGATTGACCTGAGCATGGCCCTTGAAGGCCCATGATTTTCTTCTTTCATCACCTTTGTCTTGTCAGCAATAACAACATCCATCACCATCGGCTTGGTCCTGTATCAGAGAAGGTTCTTGCTCCAGGAGGTAATTGGTCTAGGTATCATGGTATGTGTCACTTTTTATCATTAAAACCTTTAAATATATGCATCTGATTCCTTTTATCTCTAACAATTGCTTGGATCTTACATTTTTCCACTTGACCATGCTTGGGGGAATTGACAGGGTTCCCTAGCAAGCCTGTGCCCATAGGTTTTGGTTTGCCACTAGGGGAATTTCTGAAAATCCATCGTCTGCTCCCATCATAGCACCACTATTTCATCTTATCTCCTGCTCTTTTATCCCATTCCCCCTATCTGGGCATTCGGTTGACATATTTAAAGGATTGCACCTTATCTCGTGGGAAGAAGGGGCTAAAGGTCCAGAAGGTAAAAGAAGCTGGTAAAAGACAAAAGCCTAGAAATAAAACCTCAAGATGCTTCGCCCAGGGATCCTCGAGAAGGCAGTAAAAATCCTCTTAGTAAGAAACAAGAGGGACCTGATAAATAACAAAACAAGACCTAGTCAGAGGATAGGGGGTCTCATCATGAGGCATCCTATTAGGTCCATGGGTACCTAACAATATGACATTGCCCCCATCTAGTGACCACGCCAGGACAGTGGCCTTTGGTTGCATGGCCAAGGGAAAGGGGGTCTCATCACGAGCCAACCTTCTCATCTCTGTGAAAGTACTTGTGGGTAATGCTGTCAACTCTGGTCACCATGCCAAGGCAGTGTCCCCTGGTTAGTTCTTGAATGAAAAGAAAAAGAAGAAGAAAAGCAAGAAAAAGAATAAAGGAAAGAATGAGCTTGGAAAAAATGCATCCATGATAGGTACAGCTCACCTTCTACAAAGGCACCCACAGGTAACATTTATGAATCCTTATCCTTCACTGCACCCACATGTTTGGACATCCCCTAACCACATCACCTCACTTACATGGCTTGGATGAGATCTTCCTGGAAACTTTCCTTTTCTTGTGGACACTAGCCCAATAAGATGCTTTGGCCTTTTATCCAATCTTGTATTGTAGGTTTTTGTAATGTCTTGGAGCTATTGACTGATGTATTAGGGGTTTTTATGCATATGTTTAATAATATTGATGATGAGATGTGATTAACATTACTATGATCCCTGTGACTGATGAGCCCATGGAGGGCTTAGCTTTTGATGTGTAGGACCATGCCCAATGGACAGGTACCATTTGGACCAGTACACATGAGGAGATGACTAGCTTAGACCTCCATGGGGTTGAAGAGCCCACCATATGGATGTTGAGACCCCATCAGGGGGCAGAGATAGGATGGAGATGGATCAGGGCCTTTGCACCAGAGATGAGGAGGAAGTTCCATCAGGGGCACCTTGGTTGAGTTGGACCTAGGGGGATTGACCCACTTGCAGTGGACCGTTAGCTCTAGATGACCCAGGAAATCACTAGGAGGCTTATGAAATCATCATGAGCATATGGCAGATGGACTGGGTGGTTTGCACATGTGGCAGTTTGTAAGAGCCCAAGGAGGGCTAACATTTGGCTTCTGGATGCTGCATTTTCCCTAGAAAGAGCTAACGTCTCCCTCAGAGGGGCTTGATTTCTCACCTTTTGCTTGAATAGGGATTTTACTTAGCATTTAATGTAAAAACAATATGATTTTGAATTATGGCATTGTCGACCTTTTTATGAACTAAAGGGTAAAATTAGGTCATTGGTACACTATATATTGAGGGTTTTAACTCTCATTTTGATCATGAATTGTCACTCACTCATAGTGATGTCTAAAATTTGTTCCCTATTTAGGTTATTGGCTGATTTGAGGAAGGCACACTTGTTGAAGGAAGAGATTTTTGGCATTCTATGGTGTTTTTCTTGAAGGAAGGTGTTACAACTAGGGTTTGCATGATTATTTTCTTGATGAATTATAAGTAATTTTCTACAAAACTTCTTGATTGAATGGTTGTAGTCTTATTTCTTAAATGTATTTATAATTTGTTGAATAAAAATCCTAGGTGACAAGAACACAAGTAGGTCCTTGTCTCTTGTCCCCTGATAGAAAAACTTTTATCCATTGAAGAAGAAGAAGACAGCCTAGCCATAGCTACACTCCTTTTTCTTCTTCCCTTAAGCTAGCCATACCTTTTGACTTCAAGAGGAAGAGGATGTCCTAGGCCTAGGTTATCTACACCTAGGGTCATTTTCTTTTAGGGTTTGATGAAAGAGCCTTGCCTTAGCAACACTTTCCCTCTTTAAACCCTCTTGTCTTGACTTTGTTTTTCATTTGAGCCAGTTGTTTGCCGGGAAGGAGGAGAGAGCATGAGGCCTTGATTTAGCAACACCGGAGTGAGCCTGTCTCCCCTAGGGTTATGATTGGAATCCCTACTTTAGCAACACTTCAAAACTTATCCCTCTAGTCCTCTAAGTCTCATCCCCTTCAACTCTTGGGTCCTTCATGATTGACTCCATTTAACCTTAAGGCACTGATCTCAGACCTCCAACATTGAAGTAGAATTGGATCTAAACACTCTCAAACTCTTTTGAATTGAAACCCTAACTACACTAACCCTAACCTACTGACCCTAAGTTGCTGACACCATCTTTGAATATTTCATCTTTATTGCAGCAACGTTTCATCTTGTGAGCAATTGAATGGTAGTTGAAGGCATTAATTGAGTTAAGAAGTGATTTTTCATATTGAATGTTGTATCATTCTAGTATTTATTGGTGAAGTGACATTACTGCTATTGCTATTTTGTAAACATTGACTTCATAAAAATTTACTTTCAAATTGCTCATATTGAATATCAAATAGTCACTGATTTATATGAAGTACTAATAAAGATTGCAAGTATTAGTTTCCTTGTTGTATTTTCTCAAGCAGGTGGTTTTTTTTTCTTTGGATATACTTTATTATTGGTTGTATATTGGACTAGCCATGAATAGGACTAGCCACAAACCCTATTTTCCACAGAGTGTAACTCCAAAAATACAACGACCCAAAAGATGAAATTTGTATCACAAATACTTGGATATGTTTCATCAACAACCTCCCAATTTCATGCTCTGAATCATTCTATAAAAAACGTTATTTCAAAAATGGTGAGATGACCTATAAATAACATACATTAGAAAGCATCATCAAAAGAATTTATCCTCTCTTGAATTTCGACCTTCTTTACTTCACCTTCACTATGAAATTCAACTTAGATATCCTTTGGTTACCTCAGTCACTTGTATATATTCAATATACTCATGTGTGTTTAAAATGAGAGATCCTTTCCTCTTATTTATACTTTCATGTAGCTTCCTCAAGGGGTTACCTTTTAACCATCTTAACTCACTTTCCTTATTTTAGGGTTAACCCACTTCTATCCACTTGTCAACTTAGTAATTTCTCCATTAACTTTATTATTTAAATAATTTTTTTTGTATTCACTTTGAATTATAGTACACTCATCACTTCACTTTATTATTTAACTTCTAAAATCTGTTAAACCACTTTGACTACTTTGACATTTTGGGGCTTCTAGATGACTCATGAGGGTTCTCCTGCTTCACATGGCTATAACTCTCTAACCATGAGGAGTTATGTGACGTTCCACATACCAATGGAAATGGAATGACATTTACTATCCATCTAGAATATCCATACTTATAAATATATAAAAATGGATACAATTATCCATCAAACAAACTTGGGTCCATTATTGAAACCTTTCTCCAACTTCACGTGGCCATAACTCTCTAACAGTGAGGATTTATGTGATGTTCTACATGTTGGCGTCCTATAATTATAGGTGAATCGATTCTTCGACTGTTGATTTGGCGTTTCTCTCATGATGGCGAAGTATGGCTTGGTTGATCCCATTTCCTCCCTCCATTCTTTTGGCTCAATCCCCCATCACCCTGCTGTATTCTTCATACACACTGCACCCTCACTCCCTTGTCATGTGGCCCCATTGACTACCTCTCGCCCGTCACCCATCCGTGAATAATCAGACTTAGGTTGAACAAAAAGAACAATAGGTTAGTTAGATTAAAATAATAATAAATGTTAATATAGTTAGTTTAATAAATTGGATTAGTTAATAATTAGTTGGTTAATTAATAATAAATCAATTGTT
>JASDQU010439726.1:14108-27123 GCA_032191745.1 Picea mariana | reverse complement strand
AAACTTTCTAAAATGATCCGTTGCCCCTGAATTATTTCCAAAATTTGAGATTTCTTTCTTTCCAGAACATTAACAAACAAAATTTGAGATTTCTTTCTTTCCAGAACATTAACATTTGTAAATTTTCTATACTTTTTGGTTTATTTCTTGGGGAGATTTGTATAAGGATTTTACTTTTTAATATATTTTAAAATACCAAAATACATTTTGTTTATTTAAATTTATTTTTTAAATATATTTTGAAATATAAAAATAAATTTACACACCATTTTATATATTTTTATTTTTTTTATTTGATAAAATGTTAAAGTAAATTATTTTTTATTTTTTCATAATATTTAAATTACTTTTATAACACATGTCATTGGTTAACCAATTGGAAGTGTTATTGTTGAATTTTTAACAAAATGTGATTTTTTCAATATAGTTATATCTAAGTTTTGAGTTTTAATAATGGAACTCCCACAATATAATTTTTTTCCAATCTTAGATAACCTAAGTTTGAACTTTGCATCTTAGATAACTATGACATCTATTCATTGAGGTCATTAAATTTGTGTTACTGAAATAAATACAGGTCACATTGTATGTGAAGTTCAATGTCACCTAATTGTTTTTGAACAATCTTGTAGCAAAATTTTTATTTTCCATGACTTAAATTTTATGAAGAAAATAGAATATTTTATATGTAGGGATAAAATATCTTCAATGTGCCGATATAAGCATATTCAATATGCTATTATAAGAATCAAATCTATAAGTTAATGTGGTTATTGCTAATAACAATTATATTTATTATTATTGTATTTTTAATTTGCAAAAGACCTCGAGAAAGAGAACACGGGAGCACTACAGACTAGCCTATGCTATAAGAGAGCCACAAGGAATGCGTGGGCATAGCAAGATGAAACATACAAGATAAGGAGAAAGGGTTGGATAATTATGCTGGTTAGAGAGGATCATTTCTATAGTTTTTCTTACGAACAATAATTCAAACTCATAGGGTCAACAACCTTTTCCACCAAAGCCAGGTGGTCTGAGGAAATGCCAGAATCTTGAGCTACTGAAGCTAAGGGTTGTTCTATGTCACTTTTTGAATTATCTGATTCATGACGACGTTTATGAGTCCAAGAGAGCGGGGTTGTGGAAATGATTATGTCATTCGATTCATCATTTTCGAGGGGGGGGGTGCAAAGGATGAACTGCGAGAATAAGAATCAAGATTTACGAAGCTTCAAGGTTTTGTGTTGAAGCCGAAGGATGGTGTTTTGGATATGCAGTTGGGTGTTGTGCATTTGTTGGAGACTGCGTTGGTGTTGTAGAAGGCGGAGGAGTTGGGGCATCTTTGTGATGTTGGTGTTGCAGATGAAGAGTTCGAGCATCTTTTGCATTTTTTAGGGTCTTTCTAGCCTTTAGACCTTTTTCGCGCTCCAAGGGATGAGGCTGGGGTTGGGGATAAAGGACAAGTTTCTCGGAGGCGCCCTGTTTGCTGATAGGAGAGGAATATGAAGGTGGTGTTCTCATAATCTCCCATCTGCATGTAAGGATCATTCTCATACCAATCCATAAGCATCCTATTTGGAAGCCCTTGAATGAGGTCGATTTCAATGCATATGCGGGAGAAAGTGAGGAAGTCTTTCATTATCCGGTCTGTGTCAATATTGAAGAAATTACCCAATACATTACACATTACCCAGGGTAGATTGGGAAGTCTTACCCAGATCGGTGTAGTGAAGGTAGACATAGTCAATGGGTTGAATTCAGGGAACCATCTCTGCATGGAAATACCATATCTTCCCCAAAACCAAGGACCTTTCTCTAGCACGCATTGGCAGTTTGATTTTGTGGAAAACTTGACAATGAATAACCCTTTGGGGCAAAAGAACATCTCATGACCTGGCCACCAGGTCTTGTTTACCCATTCTCTTAGCGCAAAGGCCGAGGGCCATAGTCCATTGAAGTGACATATGAGGGACTTTTCTTGGTAGATAAAAGCAGAGTCGTAGACATGGGGGTCTTCGACATCTGTTGTTGGAGGTTCTACAGACTACTCCACAATGAGGGCGGAGCCAAAATTATCATTTTCTCTAAAAGTTTCAACCTTGGACCCTGAAGGAGCGAAGTTTCCATGAAACAAGCCAAAAAATTTAATATAGAAGGAATGTTGGACTATGATAATGAGAGACATACTATCTATGAAAGTAAACTTTCTAAAATGATCCATTGCCCCTGAATTATTTCCAAAATTTGAGATTTCTTTCTTTCCAGAACATTAACATTTTTAAATTTTCTATACTTTTTGGTTTATTTCTTCGGAAGATTTGTGTAAGGATTTAACTTTTTAATATATTTTAAAATACCAAAATACATTTCATTTATTTAAATTTATTTTTTTAATATATTTTGAAATATAAAAATAAATTTAAACATCATTTTATATATTTTTATTTTTTTTATTTGATAAAATGTTAAAGTAAATTATTTCTTATTTTTTCATAATATTTAAATTACTTTTATAATACATGTCATTGGTTAACCAATTGGAAGTGTTATTGTTGAATTTTTAACAAAATGTGATTTTTTCAATATAGTTATATCTAAGTTTTGAGTTTTAATAATGGAACTCCCACAATATAATTTTTTTCCAATCTTAGGTAACCTAAGTTTGAACTTTTCATCTTAGATAACTATGACATCTATTCATTGAGGTCATTAAATTTGTGTTACTAAAATAAATACAGGTCACATTGTATGTGAAGTTCAATGTCACCTAATTGTTTTTGAACAATCTTGTAACACAAATTTTATTTTCCATGGCTTAAATTTTATGAAGAAAATAGAATATTTTATATGTAGGGATAAAATATCTTCAATGTGCCTATATAAGCATCTTCAATATGCTATTATAAGAATCAAATCTATAAGTTAATGTGGTTATTGCTAATAACAATTATATTTATTATTATTGTATTTTTAATTTGCAATAGACCCCGAGAAAGAGAACATGGGAGCGCTACAGACTAGCTTGTGCTAAAAGAGAGCCACAAGGAATGCGTGGGCATAGGAAGATGAAACATACAAGATAAGGAGAAAGGGTTGGATCATTATGTTGGTCAGAGAGGATCATTTCTACCATTTTTCTTACGAACAATAATCCGAACTCATAGGCTCAACAACCTTTGCCACCAAAGCCATGTGGTTTGAGGAAATGCGAGAATCTTGAGCTAGTGAAGCTAAGGGTTCTTCTATGTCACTTTCTGAATTATCCAATTCATGAGGACATTTATGAGTCCCAGAGAGCGAGGTTGTGGCAATGATTATGTCATTCGATTCATCATTTTCGACGGGGGTTGAATATCCCTGAGGTCTCTGATAGCTGAAAGGTGCCCATACTCTAGATCCAGGCAATGATAATGACTAGGGTTCACATCTTTCCATGCCCACAATTTCTCCTCTGCCTTAATCCAACCCCGAATGGTTGG
Source organism: Picea mariana (assembly GCA_032191745.1). NCBI lineage: Eukaryota > Viridiplantae > Streptophyta > Pinopsida > Pinales > Pinaceae > Picea > Picea mariana. The sequence goes on along the minus strand of JASDQU010439726.1, from coordinate 23,641 downwards.
TTCTCTCTCTCCAGACAATGTGTTGGAGCATCCCTCATTCTTTCTGCATTAAAAAAACTGGCTCAAGTAACCTTGACCGCTACAAAGAGCTCCTCCGATCTATGTGACAGAATGCATGCCTAAAGGTCACCTTGTAGGGGGGAGCTCTGCGGCCGTGGTAATGAAAGACATTTGTCATGATTTCCCCGATGTATCCATTGCACTTGTTGTAATCGAGGCTTTTGTAACATGTTGTTCCCTTCCTATGATGGGTGAGGGATGTAAAGACTGAACTTGCTCCTCCTCTCTTTGTGGTCATGTCGTTGTCAGTCTCTTTGACCAAAATCAAAGTATGATATTTGTCAAGCATGTCTAGGAAGTCATGGCACGGCTGCCACACCGATAGGTTTTTTCTTTTGTCAAGGGTTTCATAGTACCTGGCGGAATACAGGCGCTTGTTCTAGGGTCTCATAGCAGCAACCATGTTAAACCAAAAAGAATTAGGTGAGATTAATCATTACAATTATTGCTCTAAATTTTTGAAAACTCATATATCAGATTTCATATGCTATAGACATATGTTAATGTCAAATGGAAGAAAGCTAAGTTACATTCTCTTCAATATTAGGTTGTAAAATATACTTGGTTTTTCTAAGTACAATGAACCAATATAATATTTTATTTTATAATTTTTATAATTTATTTCATGTTATTAATATTTTTGGATATAAAATAACAAACAATTTTTATTTTTATTTTAAATATAAAAAATAATAATTTAAACTAGTAATTTATAATATAAATTTTCAAATGAACAATTTCCAAATTTCAGAGCCATTCCATAATATAATATATTTTAATAGTGTAATTTAAAAGTTTTCATTTTAGTAACATATTGTATAGAGCTAATATAAATTGTGATTATATATTATATAGATTTAGCTTCTTACAACATTATAGTAACATATCTTATAGAATTATCATATTAATTAAGTTGTGATTATAAATATACATCTTGAGTGGACCTAATTTTTAAGAACATGTGTTTCCTCCTAAGACATCACAAGTTCAAATCCAAAGGGGGTATGGTATGTATACCTCTGTAGACTTTACCAATCAAATCGCAGGGTGGAGGGGGTCTCATACACCAATTTGGTGTGTGGCTTGGTCGTGACCTTAAAAATAGATTATTGTTATTACATTATATAGAATTATCTTCTTACATCATAAACATTATAGTAACACACTTTATAGAACTAATATATTATTTAATTTGTGATTATATATTATATAGAATTAGCTTCTTACAATACTAAAGACCAATTTTTTGTTTTTGTTTTTGTTTTCTACTGTGTCAGTTATCGACGACATCAGCCTGTGTTGTAAGAAACAATGACCAAGGGGCATCTAAGTTGTCAAATCAGGGGCATCTAAGTCATCATAATCTCACGATGATCGCACCTAGCCTGAGCCACGCCAATGGTTAACATGGATAGATTTTTGTGGCTGTCTCCTCTTGACTACCACGAGTTTCGAACCTTTGTTGCCTTACAAAACGAAACCCTCAAAATCCAATGGCGATAGTGATATTTGACTAAATACCAAAAGAGTTAAAAGTGCATGAACATAAAAATTATCTTTATCAATTTCATATTGTCTCCGTCTTTATAAGTTATATAAAAGGTCTAATTATAATATAGACATATTTCATTATTTTCTTTTTCAATAGGAATAACTAATTTTTTTCTAGAAAAGTGTTAGACAACATAATAATACAAAGAGGATTGCCCCACAATTTATTTTTTAGAAAAAATCCTAAGAACTTGCGATCTAATTACAATAAGGATAGTACTTTCCTTAGCAAAGGATGTCCAAAATATTCTACAAGTATAGAGTCTAAAAAGGACATCTAAAAAATGACCAATTACGGAAAACATGAAAAAACTTGAAATAATTTAAAGACATGCTTAATTGAAGCTTCCATCTTATTTCATTAGAGATTATCGAAGGTCCTGGTCCATGCCATCCATATCCACCCCTCTGGGATATTATCCTCCACGTTATCTTCCACATCTGAACCAATGGAAATGATGTAGTTCGATGTAGTTGATTGAGGGTCCCTATCCAAACTTAGTGCCTTGTGGTGCAAAGAACTACATTAAGATTCTATTTCCTCTATTTCCTTCGTCTATTGAAGCAGAGTTTCCACTGTTACTACAATCCATTATTATTATTTTCCTCTTGGGTGTGGATTTTCCCTATAAATGTAAATATGGATGTCCTATTATCCCCAATATGAACCTCTTGAAATTGAACAACATGATGAATATCAACAATTTCATAAAGGGGACATAAAATTGGGTCATGGTGGCTCACCATAATGTCTAATGTCCAACGAAAATTTTGAAAAGTCCTCCAATTCCATACTTTTGTTAAATTCCATTGCCAACACTAAGCACCACACTTGCACCATGAAATTATCACTCGAGGAAGTAGAGAAATAAAATAATTAAAGAGTTGTGTTTATGATTCCTTTCAATTTCTATCAAAACTAAAGTACACCTCAATGATATATACCTATGATAAACTACTTTGGAAATAGACACAGGCTATGGAACACGAATTTACTGCAACAATGAACGATATCTTCCTCTATGAAGTTAAAAGACCTAGGCCATGGTATATATTTTCTAGATTATTCTACTTAAAGTATTCTTCAAGGGAAAGCAAGCGAATGCACACAATGAAGCCATCCATACCACCAATCTCCATTATACCACCTTTGCCCATGATTGAATTAAAGCCAAATTGAAAGAGTTGATCCCTCATTACACTTGAAATGTACGATGATACATAGTATTATTGTGAACCTTGACTTATATCCTCCCTCATTAAATTTGAATTGCCACTTGTGTGACAAGCAAACATTTGGATAATTGAATAATTTTTAATGAATTAGGGAGAAGTAAACCCCTCCTTTTGTCCTCAATGTTTCACATTCCAAGAGGAAAGCTTTGTTGGTGAAGTGATAAGCTTCTTGATCTCTTTCTCTTAGTACGTGGAAAAAGTCTAATGAAAATATATTGAACTTTTGTTGTACTCACCAAATGAGTTTTTATAAATATTCATCAAATAAAGTGGGCCAATGTATGAATCTGATAATTACTACTAAATCCTTGATTACAATTAGTTCACTACTTCACCTTCGGTCAAAAAGTTTCAACACTTGGTATAATGCAATTGTCTTAACCTAATTGTTAGTATCTTTACTCAAATCTCATTCATAACTTACTTGGTGATTTCCTTTGAGATAATAAACGATCCCCTAATCATATGGGTCCTTCAACATTTCATTCTTTACTAAATTTACTAAATTGTTTTATTATTATTATATATACATTTATTATATATTATTTATGTATTATTATTATCCATTTACAAATTTAATTAATTATATATAATGTTTTATTACCCTTCTTTCCTATCTTCTTTCCTATAATTGTTATTATCCGTTTTATAATTATATTTCAATTCACACTTGTTTCTTATACATAACATATGTTAGAGTTAGTTTTCATTTTTACATTAATATATCTTATATTTTATAAATAGTCATAGTTGCAAGTGGAGTTTTCTTTCATTTAAACTACGGTGGGACATTATCATGTTGAATTTTAAATACTTTCCATTTTATTTTCCTTCTCAATCACTTCATTTAAATATTTTTCATTTTACTTCCTTTTCACGGTCACTTCTTTATTCTATTTCTCCAATTTTATATTTTTATATTTTTTTTTATTATAGTATAAAAAACATTATTCCTAAATTCATTATTGTTAAATTTTATTTTCTTTCCTTTTCCATTATTCTAGTTACATTTTTATGTAATTCTAAATTTAATTCCCACAAATTTATAAGGTTAGCTTGTTCTTTTTATATTTTGAACTATATAAGGTTAGCTTGCTCTCTTTATTTTTGAACTAGAGATATGAAGACGAGCTACCTTACATAATCATATTTTAATTCTATGGTTTCTTTCTTTCGACATATATATGAAAGAGAAACTATGATAACTATTAAAAAAAAACATGTTATTATAAAAATAGTTTTTTAATGTTATTGCACTTGAAACCAATTCAGTCATGTATATGATTAGAAAAAAACAAATATATTTCTATAACAAAATATTGATATAAACATCTTATTATAATAACATATTTATAGTAAGGTGTGATGGGTGTAGGTTTTTTTTTTTTATACTTGAAAGGAAAAAAGAAATAGAGTTTGCATAACGGATAAGAATYAGAACATTAATGATGTGGATGCACTAGTTTTTTTCAAGGGCTTAACTGTTCGAAAATCTAAAGGGGTCCAAAAGGATATAATGATTAGGGAACAACAATAATTCTACTATCTCTATATCACAAAATCCTTCTAAAAACTTCAAATTTTTTAGACATATCTAATGTATTTGTAATGTTGATCCAAGATTTTAAGCAAATTGAAATTTTCCATGTCTTACAAAAGAAAATTATGGATGTAGACAGGGAGGTCATCATATGAGCATATTTGCAAGAGGGGATATATAAGTCAAATTAGGGGACTACGGAAACCATGTCCTTACTCGCTCCATGAAATCATGAAGTGTAAGTGCATGAAAGAGTATATGCAACTATTAAAAAGTCTCGTCATACAGCTGCAACTGCATGGTAAGTCAAGGCACCATCATTGTCATTCACATTTCATATCTTGATCATTTGCATGGCCTTTGAAGTTCTAAACAATGGATTAATTATGTAGTGCATGTGCATTTACTGAGAAAAGATATGTGATATGGCTTGATTCATTTTATTTCAATTCAAGCACGAACTTCAACTCTAATAAATAGAGGAGGTATTTGCCATATATGTTGTGGTTGTATATATCCAGCTCTCAGATAGAATGACGCAGACAGCCCCCCCTCAACCCGTGGGTCGGAAGGTGCACGTCAACAAGATCTTTCTTCTTTCACTGGCCCGAAGAACTCTAAAACGACTCTTATATTTCCCTTTAAAAAATATGCACCCACAACAAATCCTCGTGGGATCCTCCCTTTGCACTTAGGAGATCGGACTTCTCAATTTTGCGAATCCTGTAGTCGAGTGTCTTGTCGCTCAGACCCCTGAATCCTGAAACTCCAAAACTCCAATATCACTCTGGCTTGTCGTCTTTCGTGCGTTCACGAGTTGCGATAACATACAACTCTGCCCATGAACCCCAAAATCCCGATATTCTATTCGTCGAAATCTCAAGATGTTAGACTCCGACACATTTCTTGGCACTCGCCTCACAACTAGCCTTCTCACCTTTTCGAGACTTCAACTCGATTGACTTCTACGTCGATAGTGTGCCACCAGTCCACCTTGCTGACCTCTGTGGTCCCACACAATCCTATCAATCCTTTACGGTTTCACGTTTCGCGATTTCGTGAACTTTGATACCAAGTCTTCGACTCTTCCACTCACAAAATCCCGATAGGTGACTTCACGAGTGATCAAATGGCTCCTGGCTTACTTGGATCGATGGTTCTGCCTCTCCTAAGCTTGCACCTTTAGGAATACTCGCGGTAACTCCCCTGCTCCTCCGTGAGATTGACGGCTCACAGGACTTTGTGGACTCTCCTCAGAGAATTTCGACCGTCCATCTCTTTCCTTGAGAACTTTTCCTCCTGCGGTCCAACGTCGCTATGCCTTCCTTCAAACTTTCAAGGTGCTTGGTCTCTTGCCTTCATTCGACTCCTTCCAAGGTCCAAATCCTTCTGAACTTTCTCATGACTTCGAGTCTTTCTGAAAACTCCTTCTCACACTCCTTGCAACAGACCTTCAAACACCTTCAAGTGTTGAAATCCCTTTGACTCTGTGCACTCCTGCAACAACAATCTTTCAACCAATCATCCAGGTCACCAAACCTAAAACTATACTCAGCCTACGCACACCTTGCATGGCTCCTGTGCCCAAACTGCACTTCTGAGTGAATGAGAACAAAATCTACTCTATCTGAGCTTTCAGGGACAAACCTCTGAAATCTTTGTCAACGAACTCCTTATGGACAATTCAACTTCACACATTGCAGGAACTCTTGCTCAGATAGAGAAACAATTGAAGCTCATTTCTCTTACTCTCTCTCTCAGATTTCAAACATTCAACAATAAATCATTCATACATAGCATAAAAGAAAATGTACAGCAGAAAGAGTAAAATAACCATGAGAATAACATTCAAAATGCATACACAGAGAATATATGAACACCATGAGTCTGAATCACAACTTTCTTGTATTAATTCAGAACTTTTGTACATGGAGTGTGCTACACAACTCTCTGCTTCTCCTCTATTCTCTTCATACTCTTCATAATAATGTTATAATACACAATGAGGGTGTCTATATCCTGTTTCCCTCTTGCGCTCTAAAACTGTCTTATCTAACATTCAATTCTACCTACTTGCATTTACTACTATAAATTCCTTCTACCTACTTAAGGACGAGAGCGGATCGCTCAAGGTCCGTTTACATTTTACAAGTGCACTCCTTCTTAATTATCTCATTTAAGATTGGCGCATTAATTTCAAGACAATTTCAAAATTTGTCTTGGGCGCTTGCCCAGTTGTTTTTTGCCTCCACGCTGGCTCGCTTGAGATGCTCCTGCATCATACTCCCTTGCTTGAAAATTTTCATGGGCTCCTGTCCATGAGCTCGTGCACGGTCTGTCCATGCTTCTGGATCTCTGCTTCACTCTCCTAGCTAGCATCTTCAACTGGATGGCCCTTCCACTTGAACAAATATTCAAAGTATTGCTTCTACCTGGTCTTCTTGCTAACCATTTTGTCCAGTATGCGCTCCATCTATGGCTTTTCTGCAACTGGCGTCTTCTTTTTCCACTGGATCATCAACTTCTCATTTCCTATCCCTGCTTCCTTAGCTTTATATGGGTACAAATATGAGATATTGAATATCATAGAAATTCTGATCCCATCGGGTAATTCAATCTCGTAAGCATTCGCCCCAAATTTCTTTAAGACCTTACATGGTCCGATTTTCTTCATCTTCAGTTTATTATATGTTCCTCTTGGGAACCTTTTCTTCCTCAAATGTGCCATAATCAAGTCACCAATCTCAAATTGATGTTGTTTTCTGTGCTGATCTGCTCTGTGCTTATATTCTTGGCTCGAATTCTACAATCGATCCTTCACCTTGCTGTGAAGTTACTTCATTGCCTCTGCGAAATATTATGCACTAGCACTCCTAGTTGCATTCTGTTCAGAAATTCCTGTCGGCTGCATGCCATAGACAATTTGAAATTGACTCTGCTCTGTGCTCCTATTAACTGAGTTATTATAAGAAAATTCCGCCTATGGTAATATGTTGTCCCATTGGTTATGGTGTTATGTCACTAGGCTCCTCAAAAAGTCTCCCAGACTTCTGTTTACCACTTTCGTCTATCCATCTGTCTGAGGATGATAAGCCGAACTAAACGACAAGTTAGTTATCAACTTCTTCAATAATGTCCTCCAAAAGTGTCCTATGAACTTAGTGTCTCGATCCGAAATGATGCTCCTTGGTAAGCCCTAAAGTCGAATGACCTCTTTGAAAAATAGATTCACAATGTGAGTTGCGTCACTGGTCTTCTGACATGGAATGAAGTGTGCCATCTTGAAAAATCTATCCACCACCACAAAGATTGAGTCAAAACCTCTTTGTGTTCTTGGCAACCCCAATATGAAATCCATGCTAACTTCATCCCATGACCTCTCAGGTATGGGCAATGGTTGATAAAACCCTGCATTCTATCTCTTTCCCTTCGAGTGTTGACAAATTCGGCATCTGTCGACGAATCTCTTGACGTCTACTCGCATTCTCGGCCCAAAATATGACTCATTCAACTTTGCGAACATCTTGTCATGACCAAAATGTCTTGCCAATCCTCCACTGTGTTTCTCCTTGAACAAATTCTCCCTCATGGAGCATTTCAGAATACACAGTTGATTACCGTTAAACAATAATCCTTCCTGGATCATGTATTCTATCCATGGGCTTCTATCTCTGAGAATTGGATTCTCAGCTGCTTCATACGCCTCTTTAAAATCTGGATCATCCTTGTACATGTCCCTGAGATCATCAAAATCCAATGTTTTGACTCTGAACTCCTGCAATAGCAAACACTTCCTGCTCAAAGAATCAACAACTTTGTTAGCAGTACCAGAAATATGTTTAATCACAAAAGTAAAATTCTTCATATATTCCACTCATTTAACATGTATCTGATTCAACTTTTCCTGTTGAGTCACAAATTGCAGTGCATTATTGTCACTGTACAAGACAAACTCCTTCAAGATTAAGTAATGTCTCCATTTCTTCAATGCCTATATAATAGCATAAAACTCCTTGTCATAAGTGGAGTATTTCACTTTAAATTCATTCAAATTCTCGTTGAAGTATGCTATCGGCCTATCTTCTTGACTCAAGACTGACCCTATTGCAAATCCACTTGCATCAGATTTCACTTGAAATGTCTTCTGGAAATCCGACAACATCAAAATTGGTTGTTTCGTAATCTTCCTCTTCAACAGATTAAAACTCTTCTCAGCCTCTTCTGTCTAGTGAAAAGACTTGTGTCTTTTATTTACTGTATCCATGATTGGTGCACTAATTCCACTAAAATTCCTGATGAACTTTCAGTAGAAACTAGCCAATCCGTGAAAACTTCTCATCTCAAAGATATTCTTCGGAGATGGCCAATTCTTTATTACCTCTACCTTATCTGGATCCATCCTCAACTCATCTGCAGAAATAAAAAATCCCAAGAAAATGAGCTCTGTCTTCATGAATGAGTATTTCTTCGTGTTTATCAGCAGCTTCTCCTGCTGTAACCTCTGCATCACTGTAGCCAAATGTTTTAGATTCTCTGCCACTGTTTTACTGAAAACCAGTATGTCATCCAGATATACGATAACAAATTTTCCGATGAACTCCCTCAAGACTTCGTTCATCAGCCTCATGAAGGTACTCGACACATTTGTTAAGCCAAATGGCATAACAAGCCATTCATAGAACCCTTCATTGGTTTTGAATGCTGTCTTCCATTCATCACCTTCTCTCATGCAGATTTGATGATAACCGCTTTTCAAATCAATCTTTGAAAAGAATTTTGCTCCACTCAAGCAATCCATCAGATCATTCATCCTTAGCAATGGAAATCTATACCTGATGGTTATCTTGTTAATCACCCTTGAGTTAGTACACATCCTCGATTAAGAACCAAATAGCTGAATACAAAATCACCATAACAGATATAGAAGAACAATATAGAAAAAAACCACTTTATTATATCAAATCCTTGAGGTAGGGAAACACCATACAATGGATCCTATTATGGAAGGGATCCTCTCCTGTTCACTTGCCTCTTCAAGGGGGCATCCTCCTATTGAGATATCGCTCCAAATACAATATTTCTCTTCATGTTTCATTACATTGCTTGAACCCCTTTATATAGTGCTACCATCAACTAAGAACATTCT
>JASDQU010439725.1:78892-95607 GCA_032191745.1 Picea mariana | reverse complement strand
CAGAAATGGAATGAAAAGCATTATCCATATAGGATATTTTACCTTACAAATTCATTGTCCTTCATCTCATTATTCCACAATTAAGCATGGGTTCTCTTACTCCGCAAAGCGTCTTCCCGTTAGGGCTTTCACCATAAGGGGACCACTTTGGAGTTCATCCATTTTTACTTCTTATCAACCATGACAAGACAATAATGAGTCATATTTACATCAAACAATCTTGGGTCCATCACCCAAACCTTTGTGTTGTGGGGCTTTCTTCAAGGGTTGACATCAATGACAACCAACCTTAATCAACACAAGGCCCATTGCAAGTGCAAAGTAACTTGAACATTTTTATATTCAAATGTGGTATGAATGATGTTGAAGCACTCCAAAATTGGCTATAACAGTGGGTATGTACCTTGTAGTGAACCATTAACATATCCTACACCACTCTTAAATTTGCTCCAAACACTCTTTATTAGGGAAGCTTACATGCAATAGTGCCACAAAGTATGTCAAAAACCTATCTCACACTATAATGAAATTTAAGAGATACTTAGGTGCAATTCCTTGTGAATGAGATACATGTTAAGCATAAATATTTAAACTTGGCATGACAAAGATATTGTAGTGTAGCTAGGGAAGTGGGGGGGATGGCATAGTGATAATAATGGAGGTCATTCAGTGTAAGGTGGACTAGCTCCACTTTCCACTATATTATTAAATAAGGCCCACCATGGTCCATAATGGGAAGCGAGGGGGGGGGTAACTACCATGGTGGGCCTTATTTAATAATATAGTGGATCTAGTCCACCTTACATTGAATGGCCTCCAATATTATCACTATGGGCCCTCCATCCTTCCCATTACCTCCCTAGCTACACTACATATATTAAGCATAAGACCTTTGAAAATTGTGATCTAGTCTTGTTATATGATAGTGAATATTTGAAACATATGGGTAAGTTACATAGTATTGGTTGGGTCCGTTTATAGTTGTGGAGATGAAAGATTTGAGAGTTGTAAGGTGGGATAATTAGCTCAATGACACACTATGGTCAAGGTGGGTGAATAGCACCCCCTAGAACCTTCCCACTTTTCCCAATGCTAAAATTTGTTCCACTCCTACATAGATGAGTATGTACATATCGTTTAGTTGTTTAATTAAGTTGCAACCACTCAGGTTTATTTTCTCCACTTTATTAGAGCCTAAGGTATGGCATTTTTCAGTTTTTGGTTTTCGTCATTTCCCTTTTCAGTCAAAGTTAATGCCTTTTTGTAGTTTTGTTTAAGGATATGCCACACCTTTGTGGTCAGGGGGGAGAGTTCAAATTTTGATACTTTTGCGTGATCGTGGAAGTCTTGAGTAATTTGGGTTAAGTCCTTGTTTGAGTGAGCTCTGGGAAAATTGAGTAAAGTTTATGTCAATGTTAGATTGCACACATCTATAAGTTGCTTCATGAATATTAGGTTGTGTATATGATTGGAGTTATGTCACAAGGATAGGGTGGTGTCATTGTTACAATAGGTTGGGTGATGCGATTGATGGAACATCGTGCCAATGCATGGCTTTCAGTTTTTAAAGACTAATTTTTGACAAAAAATGTGAGTTTATGGATTTTTTATCAAAATTTTCCTACTCATGGGATAGACAATTGATTCTACCTACCCACGGTTAATCCAATTTTGGTTACAAAAGATCACACTTAGGCATTTTCTACCCATTTCTTTAACTCTTTGTGCTTATTGGTCACATGACATTTTGGAAAAAAGGTGGTGAGTTCGAATTCGGTGTTGAGATTGTCAAGACTTAATTATACATAGCAAGTTGCCAACATGGTGAAGGTTAAAGTTCACATTTCACATCCCCTTCGAAGGATTTTCAACCTATGGGGAAGAGATGCTACCCAAATTCTGAAAGACCAAGAACATATGCATAAACATATAGCCAAATATCTAACCTATCTAAACTTCCATGGAAAGCATCAAGACAACAAAAGTAGACCAAAGAGAAGAGAGAGGAGACAAGAGACTACAGTGTAAAACCCTAAGGTGGGGAAACATCCATGGAAGGAAGGCATGTTCTTTGTAACTCTCCCAATTACAATAGCCAAAGCACACTCAAGCGTGGAGTTCATATGGGATCCATACAACTCTCAAGCATCACACAAGAACCTTACAATTAATCCTCCTTCATCTCTATTATATAGGTTAGAGGGATAAGAGATCATATCCCATGATGAATGTGGGATAAACTCACTTTATAAATTAGCAAGTTAATGAAGAATAATGTGCTCAATAGTCTAAAAATGTCTCATTATGTATACAAAATGCCTTATTAGACATGCAATACAATGATAAATGTGGCCATTGGACAAACATTAAACACATTCTTACACTCCCCCTTAATGTTGACTAGAGGGTTGAATTAATATTCCCCCTCAATGACAACTTCCCACTTCCCCAATAAGTTACAAAGATGAAGAAACTTCGCCTCTGTCATGGACTTGGAAAATATATCAACAACTTGTTGTTTACTGAGGCAATACTCTAAATTAATAACACCATCTGCAACCATGTACTGAATGTAGTGGGTATCGAGGTCAATATGTTTGGTTTTGGAGTGGTACATTTGATGTAGGAGCATCGTGTAAAATTGTATTTTCCTAAGTTTTAATAGGTTTCCAGAGGGTTCTAGATTGGTCTACGTAGGGAGGAGTTTGTTTTCCTTAAAAATGCCATGCAATATAACAAAATGCTTGTTTTAGCATGAAGTTAGGGAAGTTGAATAGTTTTAGGGCCAGCAAGAGTTTGTTAGTATTTTATCTTTGTTTGGAGGAGATGAATCCATCCTTGAGGATTCGATTCATTATGCTTTGTAATTTTATAAATGAACTAATGTAAGCATGAAAACACAGAGAGAAGAGAGGGGAGGATAATCAAAGAGAAAACACACAAAGGATGTATGAACAATATGGATCGTATAGAGAAGGATATTTTGGGTTTTAATAGAATGGAAGTTGCAAACCTGTTTACTGAGCAACATTCTCCGTTCTCTGATTATTTCCATCGTAGTCCTATACAAACAATGTGATTATGCTTTTGTGTAACATCCCCACTATAATCCCCAATTTAATTAATGCTTAATGTAGATATAATATGTGGCTACGACCAATCGTTGTAATACATGAATTGTATTTCTATGTTTTAATAATAAAATGTGATGTTAGCTACTAAGGGGACATGGACATAGATGGGGGTTGAATTAATCCATAAGAGAGGGGAGTGTCTAAGAGAATGGCCAAGAAGGGTCCAAGGGGGAATTACCCATGTATATTAATTCAACCCATTTCTCCTAAAATTGTTATTGATATATGAACCTTCTAATTTATAATTGAGTGTTCCCAAAGCCAATCATTGAATACATGTAAGAGGGTGGGCGTGAGTGGTCAGATCTCAAAGTTATTGGGCACATAGGGGCTAAGTACAATCAGCTTGGGGAAGTGTGTGAGTCAAGAAAGCAAGCCAAGGGGGAGGAAATTCGTATGGGCTGGGAGAGCAGTTTTACACAATGAGTTTTTGTGCATGAAGAGCAAGAAAGAGAGCTTGGAGCTGGTGCAACCATGGAGGGGGAATTTTAGAGCAAGTTGGAGCATTTTGGAGTTGAAGACTAAAGAGCCAGGTTGTTAGGCCTGAAGAGTAAACTCGTGTATGAGTTGCACTAAATCAACAAGTGTTTGTTGTGGGTTGTTGGTAGTTTTCTAGCAACAAGTTCCTTTGAGTTCTCTGATGAGAGATTCTTGGTTACCTATGCCAGAGAGACCTTGATAAATGAATGGGCTGCCGGAGCGACTTAGATTAGTGAAAGGGTACATTCCTTGGGTTGGGGAGGTCAAGGAAGAGAACTAGTGGAAAATCAGGATAGTTGCAGGAAGATACCACTGGGTTGTGAGTTTTATGAGTTGTGAGTGGACTGTGAGAGACCGCCCTCTTTTGTGGATTACTAGCCTCATATCGGGGGTAAATAGTTGTTGAGATTCATAATAGTTAGGCTATGGTTGGGTGGAACATCGATCCCAAGCAGTTGGTTGCACAACTACTGTTAAAAGATAAGTGTTTTATCTTGTCTATGTTGTATTGTGAGTTTTAATTATTGTGCATGAACTATGCAAATGAGAATGATTTATATGTTGTTGCAATGAAGTTTATTAGTTGAATTCATGTCTATTTTAGCATGTTGTAGATGCATCAAGATAATGGTACAATAGTTCAATCTGTTTTTAATTCATAGTTGAAAGCTATAGGAAATCAATTAGTTGCAAAAGAATTAAATTAGTTAGCAAAAAAAATGTTTTTATGAGTGTTCTACACTGTAATATCCCTCAGTTGGGTTGGGGGATGTTACATTATGGTATCAGAGCCTCATGTTCAAACATTGTGCTTGTACGTGCCAATAACTAGAGCAAATTGGTATGATTTGTTGTTGCAAACTTCTGTCTATTCAAGTTTGTGGGAAAATGGATAAAATTAGAGTGAAATTCCCCAAATTCATGAGTAAATTAAAGTTTAAAAGAGTGATATATGTTAAGAGAACTTTAATGAAGTAAATATGCGAGTTGCAGAGCCGAATTTAACTTGAAATGGTTGAATTTCAAGTTTTAATGGTTGTTGTAGAGTTGTAGATAGTTTGGTGAATCAATGGTCGAGATTGCTTTTGATCCCGAGATCGACGGTGGAGATTCGTCATGATAAATTTAAAAATCCATAATGTTTTGGCCATTTTGAAAGGTTGATCAAATCAATGACCATGATTCATTTAAGGGTTTTTTGAAATGGATCAAAATGATGGTTGAGGTTCCCCGGTAGAGTTGGGCGAAGTTTGGTGAACCAATGACGCATATCATTTCAATTGGGAGATCGAAGGTCCAAATCAATAAGAGAAACATTGGAAATTTTCTAAGTGTTGAAGTTCACCGAGAGAAATCGTTGACAATTGATGGTCAGGTTAGCCAAAATGGCGAAGAGTTTGGTTCGACCATAAGACATCTCTGACCATCGATGGTCGATGGGTCGATAGTTGGGCATCGACCAAATCCAACAAAGTATTTCCAATCACCAACATAAACTATCGATGGTCAATGGGTCGATGGTCGGGCGTCACTCGATTCGACGAAGTGTTCGGGTCATCAAAGGAATCCACCGATGGTCGATGGATAAAAGAGGGTGATGACGTGTCATGCCATGCCAACATTCACATGTCATGCTATGTCAACATCCACATGCCGTTCCATGTCAGCCAAGTTGACACCTTAGGATGACATGTCAATCCATGTTAGCATCCATGTGTCATGCCACGTCATCCCAAAAGTGGTTGATGACCAATGGTTGGGTCAGTCAAATTGGGGAGATGGTTTTTTATGGTCAACCATCGACCGAATTGGCGAGGAGACCCATTCTCCAATGAAAATCATCGACAATTGACAGTCGAGTACACTGGTTTGGAGGGTGTGCAAATCAAACGTCGGGGAGTTGGGTCGATGACTGATGGTCGGGTCGGTAGATTGGGAAAGGTGTTGTGCGCGCCAAAGGAGAACGTCGATCATCGATGGAGTGCAATTCAACGACTCAAATTTCACCCGATTTTTAGATCGATGGTTGATATTTAAAGAGCCGTTACAACAGTAAAATAGTCAATTTATGCGAAATTTTGTGGTTTCTGTAGGTCATCAACTTGTGGGGCATTTTTTAGGGCCTAAACGACATTTTTAGCCAACCAAAACCCACGATATTAGAGTGTACCAAGGTACACTATGTATCTGTAGCTCAAATAAAATAACTCGAGGAGAATTATCCAATGAGAAATTACATCCAAAAGAGTGAGGGTAAAATTTTGGCACAAATTTACTTCTAGAGGGCATAACTCCATGCTCAAAAGTTCGTTTCGGGCACAGGAGTAGTCTATGGAAATCCTATGACCCATTAAAGACAACCATGGAGTCATATTTGGGTTATGGGTACCTAAAAATGTGTTGGGAGTGAAAGAAGACACCTATAGCATACAAGGATAAATTTGGTAAAACAACCTAAACTTCTTCGGACCAAAACTTTTAGCTCGGAGCTAGGATTTGAGAAAGTGAATAGTCGTTGGAAAGTTCTCGAGGATTAGAAGATATGTGTCAACCCATAATTTTGAATTGGACAATAAAATTCTTCATAAATTAATAAATATTTTTTCGTAGCAGTAAAAGAGTGGAAATTGCAACATGTAAATGTTGTAACTTTTCACTCATATCTCAAATTGAGGCACGAGTACAACCGTTGGAAAGTTATTTCAGAGAGGAATGTGTATGAGAAATCAGAATTTTAATTGGGGAAATGTGTCCTTCTTAATTGATGAAGAAATTGTTTGTATTTTAATGGATGAAATGTTTTATGCTATCCATGTTCTAACAATAATTATTACATGCACATTTATTGTAGAATTAAAAGTACAGGAAAACAAATTTGGTTCTTATATAAGGACTGGAGTTATGGCATATGCTCAGGGCTCTTACAGCCATGAGAAAGAGATCATAGGTCTGCATGTCAGCATGGGGAATGTTGAGACAAAGCCAAATGGAAGAAGAGATAGGCAAGAGCCCGTCACTAAGAGAAGCCTGCATAGAGAAGTGCAGAGCTATAGAGCTTGTTACCACTATGTAAATTGCTTGGCTGAGGAAACAAATCACAAAGGTAACCACAAAACCACTTTAGAATCGAAACTAGCATTTTCAGTTCAGAGAGGGATCTCTCTTGTCACTTGGTCTCTGAAAAATATGTTTTCTTTTGAGGATCAGTGGCTATATCTTTGTTTAAAGGAATGAATTTATGAATTTTGCTGGAAGAAGGAAAGGAATTTGTTGGGCAATAGAGTCAACTTTGAAACAAATGGAACTATCAGTGACTTGTAGGTAGAACTATCAAGGAAGCAGAAACTAGATAGGAGATAATCTTTCAGTTTTTTTTTTTAATTGTTGTTATAGGATGGAAGAAGGAGAAAAACAAATAACAACATTCAGAGCACCAGTTAAGATGAATTATGATTGAGTTAAGAAGAAATGGCAGTGCTTAAATCACTTGAATCTAAAGCATCATTATCAGATGAATTTCAAACCATTTGCTTTCCAATCTAAGCATATAAGAATTACATATGAAAAGAGAAAGAAAACAAGAAGTACATACATGAAAGAGAGCACACACGTCATATCACCACCGCAAGAATCTATGTTATGAAAAATTGTGGACTGCTTCACTAATATTTCATTTAACTTCAAAAAATTTACACAACGTTCAAGACAAATGTCCTTTGTGCTTCTGTCAACCCTTTTTACATTCAAAATGACCAAATATATAAGAAAAATGCATCCCTAAGGTAGAGAAGTTGAACTTCATTGTTATCCTTTAATTTTGGATCTGGCTACATCAAAGAAGGAACAAAATCTAAACTACTTCCTAAAAATAGAAGTTCGCTTTGACCATATTTAATGCATAACAATATCTTGACAATAAAGATTATCCAATATATTTTCAACTTTGAAGCCGATGTGAGTCATTTGGTACAACTGGAGATGAATCTGAGGCTGATTTGAATGCTGACCAGGCTCCCTGACACATTTGCATAGTGATCTGTTGCAACTCGATGTGTAACTGTAACCTACATCAGTTGCGTAGCGAGTTCACACAACGTGATTGTCTTCTTCAATAAACTTCATTCAGGTGGTGGATGCAAAATTGCTAGAGGTTGAAAATGGTTGTTGCATCATCCATCAAGCATTACACATTGTATTTTAAACCTTTATGTACCTAAAACACTTGCGTAGCGTGATATCGCTACAAAGGTTCTGTAGAATGGTACTTTTCCAGACAAAAACTCAAAACAGATTAACCCTTAGTTTATCAAAAAGAAAAACTCTGAAAACATGAAATCTATATCTCAGCCACCTCTGCAAGTAGGTATAACTTTCCCCTTGCTTCATCATCAACCTTTATCCTTAGTTTCAGAGACCTATTTTCTTTTCTCAATGACACACTCTGTCTTTTCAGGTTTCTCAATTGCCTAAACAAAAGTGCATTTCTTCTCAACTTTGATTGGGCATTTGAGAGAGCTCCACATGCATTTTTGATGGTTGTTGGCACATGGGCAAACCCAGGGTTCAATGCTTCAACATCGCACCAACAAAACCCTAACTATTGACCCTTTCGGCAAAACCTGCGAAGTAGGCGAAGTCTCACTTGAGGTAGAGTAGGGGGGTTATAGTACTTAGGTGTCTCTAACTGAGCTGGGACATAGATCTATGATTATAACACTTTACAAGTACTTTAATAACACTTAAAATATGTTATGCATTAACTCATTAGCTTCATTAACATCGCAGAACAAAACCTAAGATAGATCAATGTAGTAACAATAAATATTAAACACTTTAACTACTTAGCACACAACACAGAGTTAGATCTAGAGTTCATTCATCCTTAACACATGTGAAGCACTAAGCATCCATA
The DNA here is from genome assembly GCA_032191745.1 of Picea mariana. Taxonomy (NCBI): domain Eukaryota; kingdom Viridiplantae; phylum Streptophyta; class Pinopsida; order Pinales; family Pinaceae; genus Picea; species Picea mariana. Next base: position 87,081 of record JASDQU010439725.1, on the reverse strand, counting down.
GATCTATACATAATAAGAAAAGCAGATCCATAATATAAACAACACTGCACAAAGCAACCAGAAGACATAAGATATACATGGTTCACCCCAGTGTGGGGCTACGTCCACCAACTGCTTCATCTTCTTTATTATTCTTCAATCTCTTACATTCATCTGCTTCTGTGCACTAAGCCACATAGCCAAGCTTAGTAGAGGACAATAGATCTGCACATTGAGCGCTAGATCCTCCTTCCCAAAACTAGGTCACAACACAAAGTTCTCTATCAAGCACAGAGCCTTACATACATAATTTGTTGCACGAAGCAATCCAAAACTACTTGCACTTAGTCTTGCAAGCTCTTCTCTTCGCTTTTCTACTTCTACCTTACAATATTTATTTATACTTTTACAATAAGGCCTAAACATGGGTAAACCCATGGGCCGACATCCCATAACCCATTACAAAATCCCTAAGAAACCCTTACTAGGTCCACAAATCCCACAAAACAAGTGAGATCCACAATCTTAGCTCCACCTGGGTGCTCCTTCCTCGATCTTCGAAGTCCAAAAAGTGGTCAAACTTGACCAATATTTCCTTCAAACTTGGTCGAGGGTCAACAAGCCCCCAATACTCACCTGTGACTCGTCGCGAGTCACTCAGACCTGGGCAATGTCGCTTCGAAGGCCTCGCGCTTCACTCGAGCTGCCTCGACTTGCTGCTTTGCCTGAGCCTCCTCCTTAATGATCTCTTGGATTATCTGCACTATAATAGGCCCTTCTAGGCATTGTTCCACTGTCGCAACCACTTGGTCCAGTTGCGAGCTTTGTCCTTCAATTTCTTCAAACACCTTGCAGGCTTCATCCTGCACAGGTTGCAGTTTCTGTGTGACTTCCATTACTCTACCCTGGATGGCAGTAATCTGTTGTTGTACCGCACATTGTTCTTGTGATATTTTCATTATCTCGACTGCAGTGAGTAGCTTCATCTGCACCTACATGGAGGATGCCTGCTGATGCGCCTCCTATAGATGCGCTTCCAACTTTCTTAGCTTTGGATCTTCTGCGAGGCGTTCATAAGTCTATGCACTTCTATCGCTTAACTGTTTTCATTCTGAAGCGAGGGCTCTGATCCTTCCAACTGCGTTCTTGGTGGTCTCTTCTCTTTGGTCGCGCAATTACTTCGGGGTGCTCAACGCTGCTTGGATCTCCACCATTATCCTCGCTTGAAGCTACTAGATGGCCTCAGCGAGCTTCGCCACTTGAATCTCAATTGATTCTTGTCCCTCCTATGCCAAGCTGGGCACAGAGTGAGGTGATTTATCCACTGCTTCTTTGACTGCAGTCTACTCCGCGAGCAACTGTTCCTTTTCTCTCTATATCTTCACTTTGTCCTCCTCGAGCATCGCCCTAAACTCATCCTTCTCATTTTCATAGGTGGTTATGTTGTACCGCGCAACTCATAGTTGCTTTAAGACCTCCTCTTTCTCTTGCTTCAGGGCTTCTATAGCATTCTCCTTTTCTTCTTGGACTTTCAAGAGTCGAGCCTCTTACGCATCTGCAAGTCTTTTTAGTTGGGCGGGATCATCCCCCAATTCTATAGCCTTCGACGAGGAAGGCGTAGTGGGAATTGAGCAGATAGATCGAATAGCCTATTGTATTTCCTTGAATTCCTTCTCAACCCTTCCATACAGCTCCTCCTGCTTCGCTCCATATCTTTGTAAGAGGTCCTCTGAAGCATCCTCCATGGCTCTGTGGACTAGACCAATATCATCCTCTGTGAGCGTGGGCTCTAGCTGGGGATTACTGGCGTGGGTCTTCTTTCTTGCTGAAGGTTTCTGCAGAGAAACCTTCCTCTTCTATGGTGTTTCAGTAGGGGGATCTTTCGGTGGTGTAACTTCGCCTTCTCCTTGCTTTCCTTCTTCATCCACTCCTCCTTGTCCATCTGCTTGGTCTTCTCCTCTTCCTCCTGGCGAGCCAAATCCATTTCCTTTAGAGGCGTTGTCTTCCTCACCAGTCTCTATATTTTGGGATTCCTCCTTTTTCTTCTTCTTCTTTGCATTGGAATGTCCATCATGCTCGACCCGGGTGACCAAGGGGCTTCCTATGAAGTCGGGGTCGGAGAGTTCTGCATCATTGACCGGTACAAGGAACTTCTTCGACCACTCCTTCGTGATCTACTCCATGTCGTCGTTTGTTAGCTTGTAATACTATTGCAACTCTTCCTTGCTCTCATCTCTATGCACAATGATATATATAAAATGTCGATCTGCGCAGAACTTCGCAAAAGGTCGGTACTGGTGCAAGGTACACAGTGTCATGCACGAAAATGCTTTGATGGCAACCTTTAGTTGTTGATAGTATGCATGGAACACAACGTTCGACTGCCATTGCTTCGACATGTCATCGGTGTACCACAAGGTAGAGAACCTCGCGGCCAATGGCTCTGATGGTTCTATCTCCAGGAAGGTGGCTCCTTCCGGTATTTTCCAAGCAAAAAATGCAATCAATACGAGCAACCAACTAAAGTGGAACTTGTATCCCTAATCCTAAGCTTAACGACAGTATTTCTCAAGTTCATTGACGAGGTAACTTTCCCGATTCATTTGCATTCCCTCCATGCATTTTCCTGCGAGGTCCACCACGAACTCGATGACCTGGGTGGGGTGATTCTTTCTTACAAGCATGCCAGCTATGAGTTGGCAAGTGAGGCGCACTGCGCCATCCTGGATAGAGGCTACCTTGTAGCCTCACTTTCCCTTATCAACTTTGCCATATGCTTCCTTGATGCGTTGTGTCAGGGAGCGATCTGAGGTCTTCCCTGGGTAAAACTGCTAAGTGTCGGGTCCCTGCATGCTTAGTCCTATAATCAAGTGGATCAGTGTCGGATCCACAATAATCCACTGGTATAGCCACATGTATCTGCCATGGTAGTACGACAAGAGGAGTTTAACGCAAGCGTTAACCTTCTGGTGTTGCCCAAAATGGCGAATCTTCATCACGTTGAGTATAGTGGACTGCGCAAGCTCCTTAATCCAAGGCTAGGAGACAAGACAAGGCTTCTTCCCAGTGGTCTTCATCAAGTATCTGTGAGGTGCGAGCATTAGATAGTTCTTTCTATTCCCCAGGTTGAAGTCATTGTTCTTTAGTAATGGGATCTGTCCCAACTGTCTCCCGACCACGCGTATTCCCTTCAGGATGTATGTGGTGATCAAAGTGTATTCAAAGTCCTGTGGGATGCTGTCGCGGTTAACCACGCCAACCAAAGGTGGGATATAATCTGGTAAGATTGACAGGATCTGCTTTGCATTAGCCAGATTGCTGCAATGCTTACTTCGCTGCTCAGTCGCGGGGTTGGTATGGCCCGAACGTCATTCAGTCGAAGGGGAATCCTGGAGTCCTCTAGTCAACGTGCTTGTACTCCTTTAGACATAGCTTTATTAGTCATAAACTTCTTAAGAACCTCCTTGACGGACTTCTCTAACTTACTGTGTTCGCCCGACATTCTCACTTTTAAAACATACAAGTCAGAGTAGGTGAATGGACAGGTGGAGTAAACAACGGATGGCGAGGTTTGATAACACAACTCGACACACAATCATTTCTCTTGATAGCTTAGATAATCACAGGTGGAAAAAATTGGTATCGACGAAGCGTCTGACGGATTAAATAAGCGACCGTCGTAACAGATTCTTCCAACGGGTAGGAATGCTTCCATTAATGTGAATCTGTCTATTATGGCATGGTCTCAACGTCCCAAACACGGTCCATCCGCCCATAAATGTGTTTCCTAGTCGTTCCGGAGCATTGTTCTAATGATTGGGGCGCCTCCAATGGTCATATAGCTTCGCTGGGGCGAATTCCCATTATGCGCGTTTCTGCTGTTCCAGTGAGGTTCAAATCCTGCAAACCTGCCTCCTGTGAAGTCTTTTGTTTATTCTCTGTAACTTCCTGTAGATTTTCCAACTTGGCTTTCTTCTTACTGAGCTTCCTTTTCTTCTTTCCTGTGATATGAGTCTCCCTAATTGTTTTTGGAATCCTCTTTCCATTCTTATTCTTATCTTCTCCTGGCATAGTGACTTCACACTACTGATGTGCTGTCACAGGTTCTGAAGTTAATATCCCTTATCTTGCTACTTCCTGGGTGGATATACTTCTTTCTTGCATGGATAGGTCCTTCAAACCTTCTTGCATTCTTTCAACCTTGCTATCTAATTCTCTTGTCTTATGTTGCTTCGACTTATCTTCTCGTTCTTCTATTAGTTGATCTATTTTTCTAGCTATGAAATCCCTTAGTTCTTGCTTCTTCTTTTTTGTGGATTCTTCCTTTGCTTTCGTTCTGATCTGATCCTTCTCGACCCAAGTTTTTCCTAACAAAAGTGGCAACGGGGCATTGTTCTCAACAAACTTAATGACTTCAAATTCCTCTTCAGTTGATGTTCCATGGATGATAACGGGTACGTTAGTAACTCTTCCACATAGGTTTATCATCTTTCCCTTGAACAAGCCTGTCCTTCCCAATGAAGGCATCTCAATAGGTTTTCCCAAAATTTTCCAAGTGTCTTTTGTCATAATATTCACTTGTGTTTCCTCATCCAAGACGCAGTCTATGTCAAAGTCCCTTATTCTTGTGTTTATGCGTTATTTTTCCTTCAAGATCTCTGGTAAACTGACATCCTTGTGATCATTCATCGTTTCTTTCAACTTTGATAACATAGCTTGAGCTTTTTCTGACTCTTTCTCTTTGTGATTCTTTAACATGCTCTTAGTCTCTTGACTTCCTTCATAGTTTTCTTGTCTCATGTTCATTTGTTCGACTTTAGCAATCATATTTGGACAATCTCAACCTTATGACCAACAAATTTACAACACAAACAAATAGGACATATACCAGGGCATTCCTTAGCAAGGTGTCCCAGTCTTTTGCACTTATAACAAAGTGTCAATCCTCGCTTTCTCTTGTAAGTTCCCCAACTTCTCCTGTACTGCATACTAGGATCACAGTGTTGGATCTGCAATCTGCAAACATTCTTTCTAGGTTCCTTCATCCACTGATTAGTCCAAAAATTCTTTTTATGTATAGGAATAACATATCTTTCTTTATTTCTATCAATTTTATCCAAATCAACTCTTTCTTCCAACTGTGCCCTAGCTTTCAGACTAGGACAAAATCTATTAAACATACCTGAATTCATGCTTTTGAAACAAAAAATTTCGCTTATCTTACTCTTATCAAAGCACAAAGCTTTACCTCTTTCAAGATCTTACCTATTTTCTTTAGATTGGGTTTCTTTCTTAGCACAGAGCTTCACAATTCAAGTAGAGTACTGTGCACTACAGGAGAAGATCTACACATAGAGATTCTCTTTTCTTCAGTTCCCAACAATCACAGTTTCAGGTCCCAACAACGGAACCATTTGCTGGGACAGGAGCAGAACCAGGGTTCAATGCTTCAACAACGCACCAACAAAACCCTAACTATTGGACCTCTTGACAACACCTACAAAGCAGGTGAAGTCTCGCATGAGGTAGAGGCAGGGGGAGTTACAGGACTCAGGTGTCTGTAACCAAGCTGGGACACAAATATGTGATTACAAAACTTCACAAGTACTTTAATAACACGTGGAATATGATATGCATTAACTCATTAGCTTCATTAACATCGTAGAACAAAACCTAAGATAGATCTGCATAGTAACAATACGAATTAAACTCTTTAACTACTTAGCACACATCATAGAGTTAGATCTAGCATTCATTCATCCTTAACACATGTGAAGCACTAAGCATCCGTAGATCTATACATAATAAGCAACGCAGATTCATAATATAAACAACACTGCACAAAGCAACCAGAAGACACAAGATATACGTGGTTCACCCCAGTGTGGGGCTACGTCCACCAACTGCTTCATCTTCTTTATTATTCTTCAATCTCTTACATTCATCTGCTCCTATGCACTAAGCCACAGAGCCAAGCTTCGCAGAGGACAGGAGATCTGCGCACTGAGCACCAGATCCTCCTTCCCAAAACTAGGTCACAACACAAAGCCAACTTTCTCTATCAAGCACAAAGCTTTACATACGCAATTTGTTGCACAAAGCAATCCAAAACCACTTGCACTTAGCCTTGCAAGCTCTTCTCTTCGCTTTTCTTCTTCTACCTTACAATCTTTATTTATACTTTTACAATAAGGCCTAAACATGGGTAAACCCATGGGCCGGCATCCCATAACCCATTACAAAAACCCTAATAACCCCTTGCTGGGTCCACAAAGCCCACAAAACAAGTGAGATCCGTGATCTCAGCTCCGCTTGAGCGATCCTTCCTCGATCTCTATGTCGAAGTCCAAAAAGTGGTCAAACCTGACCAAGATTTCCTCAAAACTTGGTCAAGGGCCAAAAATGGTCGGTCCACATTCCTGAAAGTGTTTCTTAAACTTTAGTTCTGATATTTTGTTCTCTTCCATTGGCTAAATAATTAGATCTTGTGCTTCCCTTAATTGCTTGTTGAGCCACTTGACTGTTTTCTCACCCTCTCCTGGTGAAGTGTGGATCTTTTCAATTGATATAGGCTGGCCTTGTGCATGTGTTTCCTCTAGAGGCTTATATTATGAACTTATCTTTCTGGCTGAGGATCTTGTTAAAGGGGTTGTAGGTTTAGTAAACTCCACTATTTTAGGACTCTGCTAGATTTTTTCCCTTTAGAACCTTCTCGAACCTTTGAAGCTAATTCCCTCTTTAAACCTATTTCATCCTATGGTGATTGAATATTAGAAACCCTATCATTCAATTTCATCTTCATCTCCATGTTTTCATGATAGAACTGAGCTATGGCATGTTGAGATTCCTTAAGTTGATCTTGCAACTCTCTTATTATTTTGTCTTTCTCTCGTGACTGCACCTGATCTTTAACCACTTCTTGAAGTGTGTATTCAACAAATTGTGTATGCAGGGAAGGCACATGTAGTCTTTTGGCAGCTGACCTTGTGATTGGACTACTCAATTTTGGTGTTTCATCCACCTCGACAACAAAGTGTAGCTTTCTACCCTTCTTCTTAGCTTGTTGGCTTGGTGAAGAATCTTTAATTTCTTTTCCTTTCCCTATGCCCTTTTCTGTAGACCTTTTCTCTTTCCCACTTGAATCTTTAAAATCCACTTTCTCAGCAGATGAGGGGGTGCCTCTTTTGGGGTCTAAAGGAATATTTGTTGAAGCTAAGAAAGAGTCCCAATCTCTGTTCAATTTCGTGAGTTCTTCCACCACTAGTAACTTTACCAAAGATAAATGAAACAAATTGGTCTTAAGCTGATCAACCCTAGCCTGTACTCTGTCTGACATTTTACCTATGCTTTTGTGTAGGTAAAAAGGTAAATTTAAAATATTATTTTCTATGAAATGCATTAAAATCTTTATATGATATTGGTATAATCTGTCAAACCTGCCCTCACAAGTGAAATATCATTGAACCACTCTTAAGAACTTTTTATAATTCTCCAATATGCATTCTCTTGGAATAGTAACACCAAAATTCTTCTTTTTGCACTTGGGTTTCAAGAAATCAGTGTAGAAAGTTGGATCAAGAGGCATACCTTTAAACCATTTCTCCCCTTGAACTGGAATCTCGGTTGTAGTAGCTATTGTCTCCTCTGATACCTGAAAAGTAATATCAACAATATTCAACTGGACACCATTGAAGTTGAGGGAAAATTCCTTTGTTAACTGCACATTGCACCCTTGAATATTTTCTCAAAACCTCATGCACCCAACTTGTTCAAAGGAAACCCTAACTGTTGGATCATAATTTACCAATTTTAATCTTTGTGGCTCACATCTCAACACACTGCATCCTTTATTGTATTTATTTTTCTCTTGAGTTTCCATGCTGCAGATGTAGGATAAAAACACTAAGACTGGTAAGGGCAAAGAGTTTCAATGGCTAAAGCTATGACATGGAACTTTACAAAGTAGAAAACATGATCATGGTTTACTTAAAAAGGACTCATCAATACAATAGACAAGTATTTAGATCTCATGCATACATGCACAAGATATTTGTCAAGTACAAAACAGAAACCCCCAGTCTTTGATACAATGGAATTTTGAGAAAGAGAGGATGCATAGCATGTGATTGTTGTGTGAAATTTGCGTAGTAGGCATAGAGAGCTGGCGTAGCGAGCTAGACATAATTTGCATAGCAGGTGGGGTATTTTGA
>JASDQU010439725.1:57760-72954 GCA_032191745.1 Picea mariana | reverse complement strand
AACAACATCAATAACTTTCCTTGTTGGTATTGCTTCAATCCATTTAGTGAAATAGTTAGCTGTCAATATCCATTTATGTTGAGCTGGAGATGATGGATGAATCTCTCATATAAAATCAAGGCCCCATTGTCTAAACGATGCTTCATCATAAATTAGTTTTAAAGCTAAGGGCAACAATTTCCTTTTTCCATAAAAAATCCGATGTTCATGACAGATTGACACCTCCTTGTATACATCAGAGAAAATGATATGCCAATAAAACCCCGCTCTTAGTATCTTATGCATTGTGGTTTTCCAATAATGGTGCCCTCCACAGTCACCCTTATGGAATTTTTTGATAGCTTGTTTCACCTCATCTTCTAATAAGAAACATAGAAAAATTCACCCTGGATCCTTCCAATACAAAGAACCATCAAGAATACAAAATTTTGTTGCTTTAAATCGGAAACCTAGCTTTGGTTTTGCTTAGTTTAGGAGTAGCTTGTAAATTTCACAACACATATATAATGTCAACATACCATGGAGATTCAAGAAACTTATGGGATACCTATGGCACTGTTTCTTCTTTTGAATTTTCTCATAGATCTGCAATAAAATTTATCCCCAAGACATCATAATTTCACCATGTCATTAGTTTGGCAAGCCCTTGGCCTTTGATAATATTTGTAGGCTTTATCTCCAGATCGTATTGTAACAAAACTACTATCCATTTTCCTCTTCTTCCTTCAGGATCAGACTGGGTCAGGATATCTTTCACAACATTATTGGGCACAACAGTAGCAACATGAGAATGCAAAATGTAAATTCTAAATTCTTTCAGGGCTTTTACCAGTGCATATGCTTGCTTCTCCATGATGTCATACTTTAATGGGGAATCTCTTAAAGTTCTATTGTAATAGCCTATGGGCCTTTCAAATTTTTGTTCATTCTTCTGCAACAAAACCCCAACAATAATGTGTTTTGATGCAAAAGAAAATACAATGAAATCCTTTGCATAGTCTGGACTGGCTAATACTGGTGCTTTGGTCAATGCTACCTTTATATCCTTAAAGGATTTCCTGGCTTCTGGAGTCCACTTTATCTCACTTCCTTTCCTCAACATTCTAGTAATGGATTTTATGATTTCTGCTAGATTGAGGATAAACCTCCTCAGAAATTTCACCCTTCCAAGAAAAGACTGCACCTCTTTTTTTCTCCTGGGAGTTTCAATTTTCAGAATTGCAACTACCCTGCTGGGAGCTATGTTTATTCCTTCTTTCAAGATTATATGACCAAGTAGTTTGGCCTCTTGCATTCTAAAGTTAGATTTTTTGGGATTTAATGAAATTCCAAATGTCCTACACTTCTGAAAAACGCTTTTCAAATGTTTCAAATGCTCATCATCATAATTTGAAAAAACAATAATATCATCTAAATAAATGACAATGAACTTATCTTTTTCATCAGCAAAATCTATATCCATAGCTCTTTGGAATGTTTCCCCTCCATTCATAAGCCCAAAAGACATTTTGGTATACATGAATGTACCCCAGAGTGTTGTGAAGGTTGTCTTCTCTTGATCATCAGGAGGCACCATGATTTGGTTGTATCCAGAAAAGCCATCTAGCATTGACATTTTTTGTGACCCAACCACTTTTTGCAAAATATAGTCCATCTTGGGAAGAGGATGGTTATCTTTGAGGGAAACCCTGCTCAGATTTCGAAAATATACACGCAACCTTATTTCACCATGTTTCTTTATGACGAGAACTAAGTTAGCCAACCATTTAGAAAATATCAAAGATACTATAATCTTAGCATCAAACAATTTTCTTACCTCTTTCTCAATTAATGGCACCAGTAAAGGATTAATTCTTCTCAATTTTTGTTTAAATGGTTTTTTATTATCTCTTATTGGAATAACATGTTGAATAATATTTGTGTCATAAACCTTCGAATCTTCATAGCTCCAAGCAAAAACATTTGGAAAATCCTACATTAACTTGATATATCTGTCCTTGATTTCTGGGCTGACTGTCTTGGACAGTTTGATGACTTTAGGTTTTTCCCGAGTCCCAATGATACAATCCTTTATTTCTTCATCATTTGGAGTGACTTCGCGGTTACTTGCCACATCATTATTGTCAAAGAGATTTTCTAGTGGAACCAAACCCTTATGGATGACATTATTTTTGATCTGAACAATGTCTCTACCAACAATCTGATTCAGGAAACAATCCTCATTTGGAAACATGCCTGCATCTTCTCCCAAATCAAAACAATTTTCCTCATCAATATTTTTGTTGGCAAACTCATTAGTCATTTGGAGAAATCTTAACACTTGTTTATCATCCTAAAAAATCCACCAATACTTGATATTATCAGGTACTGTTGGTATATGCTTGGTTTCAATCTCATATTTTTTCTGTTAGGAAAGATAAGAATMTTAAAAACARAMCYTGAAGTGGCTAATGCATCAACAATCAAATTTTTTCCTCTTGGAATCACTGAAAGGTTATATTCACTAGTAAATTTGGATCATTTTGAGACGACCATTTTGACGCTCTTGTGATGTTACGTCATGGCGATCGCGACGAATCTTGGGCCCCTCAAACGTTGCTTCACGTGCCATGGAAAGTGCGACGAACCTGGGATAACGTCGCAAGAGCGACGAACTAAGGAAGTCGTCGCAAATGAGACAATCTACGAAGATCATCACAAGACAGATGACTTACGGTCATCGTCGCAAGAATGAAAATCGACGAAGATTGTCACAAGAACAACAACCAAGGATGATCGTCGCACAAACGACAACTGAGGATTCTCGTTGCAAGAGCAACGACCTGAGTAGTTCTTGCGACGAACTATTCAAGCAAATGCTGTCGTCGACGGTAACAATAGTTTGTCACACTTGTGACGACCCTGGTAGTTCTTGTGACAAACTATCAATACTATCGACATACCTCTTCATTGCAAGAGAAACATCTATCAATAATATCGATGGAAGTTTTTTTCGCAAGAGCAACGAACAGTTGATAGTTGCGACGAACTATTCATACTATCAACGATCCTCTTCATCGCAAGTGAAACGACCTATCCTAGTTTCTGCAATGAAATATGTGTCTCAACAGTGACGAATGATCGATAGTTGTGACAGACTATTCATACTATTGACAATCCTCTTCGTCGCAAGAGCGACAAAATATATCTATTTTTTTTTTTAAATATTAAAGATTAATGCAAGAATGAGGTGTGTGGATGCTGGTATGGTCATTCTTTACAAATATTCCATATGAATATATTTCTTCTCTTGACGCAAGCACTAGATTATGGAATTTTTTTTTATGAAGCTATTCAGAAAAACAAAAACAACAAGATCAACTAGCACAAATATTTTGGGCAAAGTATTATCTACAAAAGTCAATTAACATAAATTTCTTACGAACAAAAACATAAACAACACAAATTCATCACCAATACTAACTGCCATTCATTCATACTAACTACCACTCATTCGTAGGGAGGTGTATAGACAAAATTTCATGCCAAGGGAATATGAAGAGTCATGGAAGTTTGCATCCCATTTGTTCATATCTTAATTAGTCATAATAGTTTAAACTTTACACATTAGGAAGATGAAGAAATAGAGGACTCGACAACCAATTATGATGGTTGAGCTTGCTTGTAGTATTCTTGATGATTTTTCTATCTGCATTGGCACCCCTACGCCAATACAAGTGTGTGCATCAATATTCGGGTACACACGACTATGCCCAATTATATGCACACAACATGACTCGACCCAACACTCCTAGCACACATCGAAATTGCAATTATCATGTACAAACATGTAGTTAGACAACACTTCAAAGCTGCAATTATCATGTACAAACATGTAGTTAGACAACACTTCAAAGATAAGCATTTCTTTAGTGCAGGTCCTCCAATCATACTCAGTCGATCTCTGATTCTTTTATGGATGAGGCCCCCTTTATATAACCCAAACAAAAAAATTGTCATTCTACATAGATTCCCAGTAATTTTTGCCAAGTCTCTCCCAAGTTTTTGTTGAGTCCAAGTCAAACTCTAACTCTCCAGCCTTGCTGATTTTTTCGATCTTGGTTGTATTCATGTGTGCATGTAGTTAGACTAGTGGATATATCTCAACTTTTTTTGTATGTTCTCTTCGTGTCATTCTAAATTTTGTACTTAAAAGACTGTAATTATTGTATCCTGTTATGGTTATCTAAATGCAGTACAAATTAGAGCATTAGACAACGTCTTGTATGTGTAAAATCTCACTCCTTGGAAATGAGGCAATTGTAATCACTCATGTTGTCGTATGTTCAATGTTGCCAGTTATGCATAACGATCACAAACAGTGGAATTGAATGGCTAGAAGTAATTCTTACATCTAAACTATCGTTTACTATTTGCTATTCAAACAAAATTGAGAGATCATCTATGTTATCACCAAGACAACAAAATTATAAGACACTCCTTGAATTTGGACATGTGTGAGTAATTTTTCTAAATGAATTCTAAACATGCCCTTGATAATGATTATTGAAATTGAATCACAAACATCCCAAGCTCTACGTAGTAAACAAAACAACACAAAACAAAATTGTCTATGCATATGCCAATGCACATCAAAAACACATAGCCAAATTGTCTATGCACACTANCTTGCTGATTTTTTTGATCTTGGTTGTATTCATGTGTGCATGTAGTTAGACTAGTGGATATATCTCAACTTTTTTTGTATGTTCTCTTCGTGTCATTCTAAATTTTGTACTTAAAAGACTGTAATTATTGTATCCTGCTATGGTTATCTAAATGTAGTACAGATTAGAGCATTAGACAACATCTTGTATGTGTAAAATCTCACTCCTTGGAAATGAGGCAATTGTAATCACTCATGTTGTTGTATGTTCAATGTTGCTAGTTATGCATAACGATCACAAACAATGGAATTGAATGGCTAGAAGTAATTCTTACATCTAAACTATCGTTTACTATTTGCTCTTCAAACAAAATTGAGAGATCATCTATGTTATCACCAAGACAACAAAAGTACAAGACACTCCTTGAATTTGGACATGTGTGAGTAATTTTTCTAAATGAATTCTAAACATGCCCTTGTTTATGATTATTGAAATTGAATCACAGACATCCCAAGCTCTACGTAGTAAACAAAACAACATAAAACAAAATTGTCTATGCATATGGCAATGCACATCAAAAACACATAGCCAAATTGTCTATGCACACTAAATTGTCTATGCATATGCCAATGCACATTAAAAACACATTATGTAAACAATAATAGTACATATTCCATAATCAGTCACACTCGATATACTAGTACTCTAAGATGATACAATGGAGTTACTAGTACATATTTTATGTGCTTCTCTTATTCCTTACTAGTGATCGAGCTATCATGTTCTTCTACTCATAAGTGGTATCTATATCTCATTCATTTCAAATACTCTATTGTATAATTATGGTTATGCTTATACTATGATATCTAGGGGATTACTTATACACAACCACAAAAAACCAAGTTGAAGTATTATATTAGCTTTGTGAATCATATGATATGATAAACTAAAGGGAATCATATATGCAACATACTTGGGTGTTGTTCATTAGATAGAATGACGTGCCCCATAGTGGCCCACAAATGATGGTAATGTAAAAATAAATAAATAAAAGGAACCTTAAGAAGTCATAAAAAGAAGAAAAAAGTCAAGACATACTTGATCTTTGATATTCTAATGTGTAACATTGCATTGATACAACATCTAGAGCATCTGCAAATGCACAAACTACATATTGTAGTAAATAAATAAAAAATTATATTTAGTTTTTAATAAAAACCAAAAAATACTTTTAAGACATGTCAATAAATCCTAATAGAAATTAAAACTGACAAGATTACAAATAGTAAACACCATTGATAATTTTTTTTGTAAAAGTCATATGAGAGGAGATTAAATAGTGACACACACACACACACACATCTCAAATGTGATGACCTGAATAAGCTCCTCTTGGTTTCAATAATAATTTATTGGAACCGTCTTATCTTGGAGCAAACCTCCCTCGATCTGAAGGAGCAACAACGAAGTCAACATTGACTATGTTGTTGCTTCATTGGATCGAGAGAGGTTTTCTCCAAGAATAAACGACTCCAATAATTTTTTTTCTATTGAACAGGGCTAACCATGTGAAGGTGGAAGCTCCTATGGCCCCTCCCGTCCCCTCACATCACTCTCAATTCCCCAATACCCAATCTATATTCTACTAAAAAATATGCATTAAAAATATTAAAAATTGATTAAAATTTATTGTAAAGCTATAAATGAGGTTTATCATTCAAAGGCATATGTCGTAAAAAAGAATTTTTATAAATGAGATTTATCATTCAAAATATGTTACAAATATACTAGCTATATAATGTACATCTATCTGTCTTATAAAATTATTATACATCATCAATTTCTTTTAGTCTTCTTTTGTGTTTTCCAATTTTTAAGTAATTCATCCATGTCCATGTCTTCGTTTACTGGGTGCTCTTCAATAATTGATGTTACTTCAATCCTTTCACGTTGAGCATGTCTGGTCTCGTACCCACGACGTGGAGGCTGTTGTTAGGGGCCATCACCTACAAAAATGAAAAATATTAAATTTATATGGCCAATTTTTAAATATCATTGAAGTAGCTCATTAATATTAAAAATAACCTCTGCAATGTAATTATTTACCTGCTGGTCCACTAGTCGACACCATTGGAATGGCTGTCATGTTCTCCTTATCATCTTCAGGTTGAGGAGGCTCAACTACAACATTCTATCCCATTGAAACGACAAAATATATAAGGACAAAACCGTAAATGTATACATAATAAAAATTAGAAGTACAAAAATTATAAGTACAAAATTATTAAGTATATGATTAATATACAACCATTTTACCGTCATGGGCCTCAGTCACAAGAACATCTTGGGCTGCACCATGATCTTTTGGCTGCGCTACACTATCAACACTTTGTTGTCCAGTACTAATGGTTTCATTGATAGTGTTTCTCCCCTGATTAAAACAAAGTAAGACATTAAAGTTATGGACGATATCAAACATTTACGTATTTTAAGTAATGAAAGGTTATTGTGGATTGATTTTTATTTACCTTATCCTGCAAATTGGATCTTGGGGTATGCTCCATGCTTTTCCTACGATCAACCACAACTTTATAGCCGTACTTGTAACCAAGTTGGAGGTCTTCCTCTGTGGTTTCAGTTCCAAAGTCGTCGCCCTGCATTGCATAAGAGCATGTTTTTTTAATGTTTTTGGTTGCAACAAACTGAAAGTTGTAAGGTGATACAAATAATATTGTTAAGATGTTTGGGTACTTACGATTCGTGATTGTAACCTCGAGTAGCCGCCCTGGCCTAGCTTGCGTTGGCCATGTTTGGAAATCCTTGCTTTGGTTTCCTTCAAAGTGTCAGGCAACCTATCATCAAATTTTTCAAGTATGTTATATACCAAACTTTTATTTAGATCTAAAGAAAATTAAAGGTATTGAAATCAAAATATTGTAATTTACCTTGGGGTACCAGTTATTTTTTCTCCTGATTTTTTCAATATCTTTTCTTTTGCATCATCAATGATAGTCTTCCACTCCCTCTTTGGAATCGAGGAAGGACGCTCATACCTAGGGTTTCCTACCAAGCTTCATCTATAAGCATCCTGCATATATTTTAAATATTCTCGTGCTGCAGAGGTGATTGCTTTTTTATTGAACATGTCTACTCCAAAGAGGCCTTAGAGATAATCCATAAGTTGTTTTTTAAGGTTGGAATTCTAGCAATTCTACCTCACGCGTAAGGTTGCCCCAAAAATCAACAAGGCCTTGCTCTCCAGGTGCCTATAAAAATGGTCGTTTCCTACATACAAAAAGATATGATCATTAATTTAAAAATAATAATCTAGATGATTTGTGTATGATATGGACAACATGAAATAGTTAAAATATGAAAAACTACCTGGGAGTCTTATTTGTTTTAATGGAAGTCCATTATCATCGAAAAAAAATGTGCACGGAAGGGTCCTCGTGCTGGTCACATGTCTAGCTCCAGGAAATGCAACCATGTCAACCAGATCATCAACCTCATCTCTGTCACCACCTTTAGAGCCTGACTGCTGTGTGGATGCCTGGCGGTGTTTGTCATGGATCCTATCTAAATTAGGTGTGGAAGATGGAGAAGTAAACAATACTCTAACATATGTATGACAGCCCACGTCAGGGCTCTGTGGCGTCTCTGCAATGCCATTACAACCAACACCAAGCTGAACAAGATCCAAAAATCTCTTTATAATTTTTTTTTTTTTTTTCCGCGAGATAATGTAAAAGTTAAAAAACATACTTTCATAATTGAGCATATGAGTACATTAAAAAAAAAACACTTGAAATTATGGTTATTACCTTATATGTGTTAAGCTGTGACATAAGGAGATTGATCCTTTCTAGGAAGTCAAGAGTTTGATCTAGATGGTCTAACAAGCTATCAAGTTCCTTGTTCGCTTTAATGATCTTTCTTTTTATTAATACCATCAGATCAGGGGATGAATACAATCCCCCCTCATTGGCAGAATCATGATCAACATGGCCTGCTGACTACATATAATTTCAGCAAAACCAATGTTATTTCATTCATTTAAACAAATGAAATAATTGATCGCCACACAAATAAAATTATATAAACAAATAATAAAATTCACGTAAAATGAAAGTCAAATTTGATAATCATTTACATGTTCTGCGGCTGGCCCTTTTCCACGATCATCCTACCACATTATAATATAATTAGAACCCCAAAATATTTAAAAAAATGTTAACAATAACAAAAAAACTGATTCCCACCCAATTAAAATCAGCCTCAACTATCAACCTCCCACATTATTATAAAATTGGAACCGTGAAATATTTAAAACATTGTCAAAGATAATATATATATATATATATATATATAATGCAATAAGTAGAGGTTGCTTAAAGAGGTGTTGCATAAGTACTCGCACATTGTTAGTCGATGTTTCTATTCTATTCAAATGGTAATCCACTAATAAGTGTTCCCCGGGAACTATCTTTTTTATTGTGCACAAGACTACCCAATTCTCTTCGCGTCCCTCATATATGCAATTTGGTTTCTCGTTTGTTGTCCCGAGTCATGTGCTATTTATAAGCCATGCGATATTTTTAGAATATTTAGGCCTTCCATCAATATAGATAGTCGCTCCCTTATTTTTATCGTTGTTTATTAGTTGTATATAATTTGAGGCGAGTGCATATCTCTGCGTACTTTGCATGTACCGAACCAACTACATCCAATTGTTATAATTGTAACACGGTTCGACATAGTCCATCAATTCAGTTACTGTATTGTATTTTACAGTTATTCCATCCATGGAAAATATCCCCAGGCCATGCAGGGAGGATGGTGCAATGCGATATGTCTTATTGTTGACAATGAAGTCAGTGTCTAACGGAGGAAGTTCCTTAGGTACCCATTGTTTCGCGAGATGCTTATAATTGAGTGACACCTCTATGTCTCCTATGCTCTCATCATCATAAGAGCATGATCCTCCTTTGGCAAGAAAAAATTCCATGTGTCTACAAGATTTTCTTCCGAATTTTTCCTCTCTGGTCCTTGTTTACGTATCATATCTACTAGATGCAGTCACATTTCCCTCAATTTGTCCTTATCTTCCCTCACTCGAGGAAGAAATATCTGATAGGTACATGTTTGGTTGCACCTTCAATCGCATGTGCATGTGTTGTTAGTGAGTAGTCCATCCTCATCCTAGTTCCAATTTTTGAAGTTTTTTTTTCTATATTCAAAGTTCTAAATAATTTTTTTATTTAGAAGAATAAAATTGGTGACCTCGTATTAGTATATGACAGTAAAATTGGAAATCGCTAGACCTGGAACTTGCATTGTCAAAGACATCTTAGCTAATTGCTTGGTTCAATTAAAGATAGTTTAAGAATTTATATTGAAGACAATTTTAAATGGGGAAAAATTAAATAGATACAACGCTTGAAGACCCCAATCTTTCTTTTAAAGAGAGAAAGAAAAAATCTATAGGTTAGTTAGGATAAGGGTGGTTACCACTTTGAAGTGAAAATATTGTTGGTCAAATATCGAAACCCTTAACCATATTGAAAAATGTTATAGTTCAAAGTTTACTATTTTGACATAAGCAAAGAAGAATGGCAATTGACTAGTCAGATGAACAGAAAGAAAAAGAAACAATTTAGGGAATGGATTTTCACAAATAAAGAAGACCTTCTATCATACAAATGAGATTTTATGTAATAAGAGATTAGAGGAAAATCATTAATGAGGGAGAAATCAATAAAACACATCTAGTTAAGAAGAAATCCACAAAAGTTTCCAAAAAATCACTATGTCCCCAAGAAGCCCCAAATGACCGAGATAGAGAGAAGTTAATTAATATAGTAAGGACCAATAAAAGTGGTGATGATAACAAAGAGATGGGAATTGTAATGATGAGAGAAAGAGGCAAAACAATAGCACCACTTGTCATAGAAAATTGAGCCCAAAACTACAATGGAGGTCATTAAAAACTTATAGATAGATGAACTAGGATGGGTTGCATAAAGGAAGAGATATAAAACCTGGGGTAAAATCAATATGTGGAAAAGTGAAAAGGAGAAATGGATAGGCAAAGTAATAAACATTTCAAAAGTCAACGTTTGAAGGATTTTAAACATGGCCCAACAAGCTCTCAAGTTCCTGTCAATACTAGGAACTTGATAGAGAAATACTTGAAGGAGAAGATGGAAATTCGATAGAGGAGGAAACCCAACAAAAGTTGACATGACCAATTGACCACATATAATTTAACGACGAGATAAGAGGTTAAATAAGATGCAAGAGAGTTAATGGGAGATGGAAAGTCCAAAAGAGGTTGAATGGAGAATCAGTCAACCTTAAGAGAATTGTTGAAGCTTTTTGCACCCAAATTAATGGAATTAAGATCAATGAAAGTAGGACCAACAAAGGTGGGATCAATGAGAAAAATGTCAACATAGGAAGAGTTGACAAAAATTGGTTTGACCCATGGAAGGGCAATGGAAAGTGAGTTAGTTTCACCTAAACCAATGAAAGTTAGTTTGACTAGTAGAAGATTAATGGGATGTAAGTCGATGAGAGGTAAGAAGATATGCGGCAAGGATAAGGCATTAAAGGAAGTATAAATATTAAAGAAAGTAGTCATTCAAGCAATAAATGAGGCAAAAATCAATAAAACACAACCAATTAAGAAGAAATCCACAAAAGTTTCCAAAAAATCACTATGTCCCCAAGAAGCCCCAAATGACTGAGATAGAGAGAAATCCATTAATATAGTAAGAACCAATAAAAGTGGTAGTGATAACGAAGAGATGGGAATTGTAATGATGAGAGAAAGAGGCAAAACAATAGCACCGTTTTTCATAGAAAATTGAGCCCAAAACTAGAATGGAGGTCATTAAAAACTAGATAGATGAACTAGGATAGGTTGCATAAAGGAAGAGATATAAAACCTGGGGTAAAATCAAGCTATGGAAAAGTGAAAAGGAGAAATGGATAGGAAAAGTAATAAACATTTCAAAAGTCAACGTTCACAAGATTTTAAACATGTCCCAATTGATGTAATTTCAGTGTCTGAAAGAAGAGTCAACAAATTTTATTCCCTTTTATTTTAATGGTATCCATATTTTGTATTGATCAAATAAGGAGTTACCCTGGAACTGATGCCATTAGACACAGACTCAGTCCTAAGGCCAACTAAGGAGAAAAAACAACACACACTAATTAATCTAGGAGTCAATCATGCAAACAAACCTTCTCACAAAGAAGCACTAGTTGGTGATGGAATCCAACATCTCAGGATCAATGCGCGAAGGGGCTGAGTTTTGGTGGGTGGGAAAGTTACGTTGACAACTTGCTTAATGAACTAACGCCCTGCTGCAAGTTACCTCGCTGAGCAGTGGGAAACCCTCCAATGAGTCTGAGTGAGTCTAGCCAACGTCAATCCCAAGTACAACACCACCTTCCCTGTGTTGTCACCTTGGGTAGGAAGTCTAAAAGATTGTGGTCTCTATGGTACCACCTACTATATCAAAGCAGAGGGGGGACATTCGAAAATCGACACCAAGACCAACAAAGCAGGGTTGATTATTCTATTGGCCCCAATGCGACCTCCTGCTTGACCCTTGTGTTAGAAGGGCTTCCCAAATTCAATGATATAACAATTGGATTTCACTCCCTAACTCCAAGCTTTATGTTTGTTTAGCAGTTTTGGAAAGTTATTCTCACATTCCTATTCCAATGCTCTACACCTAAGCTAAGATGGGTTTGAAGAGCCCTATAAATGTTGCTAGATAAATTTTAATTAGCGCTTGATTTTAGGTTGGTGTTACTCAAAGGAGTGGTCGTGAAACTGATGGTGTTTCGATTCGACTCTTTAAACCATGCAAGAGGAAAATGAATTGCAAGAATTTCAACTTCGATGAAAACTAGCTATGGGAAGGAGCAAGAGGTTTTAAGCAAATAAATAATTTCTTGATAGATTACTATGTGTGCACTGCTAATGACAAAAAGTATGAGCTAATTATCCAGATAAATGGAAACAAAATGACCCAAATTTTAAAAATACCATGGAAATGTCATAGTTCACTTAGTACACCTATACAACATTGAATCAAATGTCATCATTTCTAACATAATAAACTTTTATGATTATAGAGACCACCATACACATCTTAAATACTCATAAGGATCAATGTAGATGAATTGTAGTATCATCCCAAGAATCAAAATATTTATTTCTCATTTCCATTCAAATTTTGAGTTTATGTACTTAATAATTTGAAGGTATCAACCCTTGTCAAAGGACACAAGGATCCTATGGTTTTGAGAAACATGATTCATGGAGATATGATCATCATATAATCTCATATAAAATGAAATTTGGGTTGGTTTGAGATGTTGGTGATTCCTTTTGGCCTCACCAACACCCCTAGTACATCAAATACTTCTTAATTATGATATCTTTTGGTGTTACCTCGGATGTCTGGTAGTCATATATCTAGATGATATTCTTATTTTTAGCTGCACATGGGTTTAATACTTGCATCTTGTTCATCCGATGCTAGAATTATTGCATAAGCATAAGTTATAGGTCAAAAGGAAGATATATCCTTTTGACTAGACCTCGCTGAGATACCTTTGGTTTCTCATTGATTGAGAAGGTATCCATGCTAATCCAGCCAAAGTGAAAGTATTGACCACATGGTCCACCCCTGCCATGGTAAACAATTTAAAGATTTTTCTAGGTGGTCTTAATTTTTATCAATGTTTCATCAACAAATTCTCCCACATTTCACACCCCTTGCATCAATTATCAAATCAACAGGCTTTCACATCCTCCCATAGTTGTTGATGAGAGATTTCAAAGGCTACACACCAGCTTATTCTACAACTCCAGCTTTGCATTTACCTTATTTAAATCAACCCTTCAAAGTTGAGATAAATGCTTCTCATTATGTGATTCGTGTTGTACTTAAACATCAAGGTCACTCCATTTCATATCCCCCTAATTATTTACCCTTAGAAATGGGTCGGAATTTTTTTTAATTTCATTAGGTCTCATGTCACCTTCATTATGGGAACAAATTCAAGGAAAATATTTTTGAAATATGTTGTTCGACTTTTGGAACTATCCTTAATTGGACTATTTTCTTATATCTACATGCTATAAGGGACCTTTTTGAATCTTAAAAACCATGTCAAAGTCAAGGTCTTGTATATCACCCCCTTATCAACTAAAATATTATTGAGCCATATTGATTCTTAAAACCACCTAGAGTTCACTACTTATATACCCTTACATGCCCAACATAACAACACCATCTCTATGAATTTTACAAGTGATAAATTTTATGTTGTATGGTATCCCACTAATTATTTACCCTTAGAAATGGGCCAGGAAAAGTTTCATTTCATTAGGTCTCATGTCACCTTCATGATGCGAACAAATTCAAGGAAAATATTTTTGAAATATGTTGTTCAACTTCTGGAACTATCCTTCATACTAATGGTCACCTCATTGCTTTACATTCTTAGCCAAAATAGCCACTATACACATTCTTAGCATAAGAATAAATTATCATCCCTTCACTCTTAGTCCTTGGCTTGATTGAGATATCAAATTCCTTCTTATCCACTTTAGTAGCAAGAGTGGAAATCCATACCTCATATTAGCTATCAATTAGGATTTTCATATCTCATATTTGATACAAAAGTGTCACACTTTGATGGATTTCCATGTTGTGGCCAATGGACTGGTGTTAAATACATGGCACCATTGGAACAAAGAAAAAATGAATGCAAATAGATGGAATATGTATGTAAATGAGTAACCAATCAATGAATTCAAATGTGCTCTCAAATCATGATGCATTATGACAACAAATTGAATCTTTAAAATAATTTTGTTTTGCATAAATATACATATCTACTCATGGGCATAACGTGGGTCTATAGAGAACCTATTGTATTTGATTAATCCGTATTTGGGATGACTTCATACAGGAGGAAAATAGGAACAATTACCTCTTCAATTTTCTGGACTGAATCTCAATATGCAAGTTAGCACTACTTGCATATTGTCGAGAGAATGATGTTGGAGGGATTGTAGGATTGGAACCATCATTTCCTGATGTAGCTTGTTCTTCATTATTTCCTACACTATATATAACAGATATTAAGTTGAATTTTTACTTACAAAGCATACTCCCATGTAATGTATACACATGAACTAGCAAAAAAGTGGGTCTACATGCATGAATCATTGTGAAAGGTGATATGGGGAGGCATCTTAGTGTCAAATGCTTAGATAAATAGGTCAATATGGAAACCACAAGGTACAAATCCAAGAATTCAGTTAGAGAAAGAAGGCATAGTTCAAATAGAATGATTAAAAGGAATTAGCATGGACCCAAAACCCTTGCACACACCCCAAAAAAGGCAATTAATCAATGTCTAGAGGGAGTGCCTGGCTTGATGAAGTCAAAAGGGGTATCAAGTGGCAGATTTGACTCTTTCTATCCATGAACTAAGGATAAAATAAAAATTAGA
>JASDQU010439725.1:30231-43088 GCA_032191745.1 Picea mariana | reverse complement strand
CCATCATTTTGACACCTACTCCTTCAAATTTGGATTGTATTCCACCCCCGAGAAAAACATTCTATCTACAAAGCATGTCTTATATTTTAGGGACATATATATGGCTTATTAGCCCCAAAATCATTGATAATAAGATAAACCACTAGTTTTTGGCCCAAACCATTTCTTGGACCACAAGAACCATCCATGTTACATCCTAACCTTGAAATTGGGTTCAGTTTCTCTTTGTAGGGAAAATATTGCACCATCCTATCCTGTAGATATTTTTGCCCCGATTCCAATGAGCTATTACACTAAGGTGTTTCTCCAAGAAATATGCCTTGATCCAATCAAAGAACCACCTATTTCACTTGTTTAAGCACTATCTATTGATTGAATATTTCACATGCATGCTTGGAATTTCAATAAAGATAATGATGGTTAAATGTTTATATTTTGCAAGCTAGTAGATGAAGTAGTCATTTCAGTGATGTATGATTTTGATCCAATTGAACTAGTTGAAGTATCTGGGATAGATTCAGATGCATAAGCATATGATATTTTGATGGATAAGGTAGTATAGGCATACCAATTAAGGGAAGGTGGTAGGGAACCAACATTGCTATTAAATTGGTTTGTCACCACCAAATTTATTTGTTAGAGTGAGAAGGACATGGTTGAGAGTACATTTAATTCTATTTAATACTTAGCATGGTAATAAGAGGTTAACAATATCATAGTTAAAAATTAAGTTATCTAAGGATAAAATAACATTCTATTACATCTCAACAATAAAACATCAAATCTATTTACTAGTAGTATGCAGTACTATAAAAAAAATGAATATTTATTACAAATAAATAACTTTTTTCTTCTTCTTTGTCATAAACTTATTATCCAATAACCCTAGAACATGATTAATGTATATACTTTAATATAAGGTTTATATATTAGTTTACTAATCAAATATCTAGTAATAAACATGAACAACATTCGACAAATTATTGTTTCCACTGATAGAAGTTAGAACTCAACGTGAGACCACATACATACACGTTAATGTACATGATTACCTCATCACCCTATTCAAAGTGATTAATTAACTCTATGTGCTTTAGATAGTCTTTCCATATTTCAATGGTGCGTTAATGATAACATTGTGTTGGCACAAGGGTAGACCCAGGGTTCAACGCTACAACAACGCACCAACAAAACCCTAACTACTGGCCCTTTCGACAACACCTGCGAAGCAGATGAAGTCTCACCCGAGGTAGAGGCCGGGGTGGTTGCAGGACTCAAGTTTCTGCAACCTTAGCTGGGACACAAATCTATGATTATAATACTTAATACAGCTCTTAGCACCATCAGTTCCTTAATATGTAATCACTATTCACTTCGTTGATACAACAGAGCTTCACAATATTCACATCAATCTATAGTATTCAAGCACTTAGCATATACAAATGGATCAGAATGAGCATATCAATCACTAAACATGACTATCTAGATTAGATCTAACATTCTCACATATGATAAGCACAAAGCATAAATAGATCTATCTAAACATATCAGAGCACTTAGCATATAACATATGAACACATCAAGACAAAGCACACAACATAGTGTTTATGTGGTTCACCCCCACCCTGGGGCTACGTCCACCAACTCTTCTTCTTTATTGTCTTCAATCAATCAGTTACAAACACAGAGACTCAAAACCCTTACTCCACATAGGACAGAAGATCCGTGCAGCTCGCTAGATCCTTCTTCCTTGTGGTACAACACAAAGCCTTCTACAGTCTCTCATAGGGACTTGTAATCAGCTCTGCAAGTCTTACACAGGATGCACAAAGCCTTGATCACACAGATTCAACTCTTGGAACTTAGCCTACATCACATAGATGTAAATTTCACTACTTCTCTATATGGCATAGACATCTATATATACATACGAAATAGGCCTAAACATGGGTAAACCCATGGGCCAACATCCCCTTCCTGTTACATATTCTCAAAAACCCAAAAAGGGGCCCAAAAGGGGGCTGAGATCCCATGATCTCCGCTTTGTCTTGCGCTCCACCTTCAAGAGGCTGTCGAAGTCTCAGAATAGGTCAACATGACCAAGAAACTCCCAAAACTTGGTTAAGGGCCAACAGGCCCCTAACACTCACCTGTGACTCGTCCTGAGTCACTCTAGTCTAAGAAATTCTTCCTCGAATGCCTCGAGCTTGGCTCGAGCTGCTTCAACTTGCTGCTTTGATGTGGCCTCTTGTTCAATGAACTCCTGTATTACTGCATCATTCACTAGTTCTTCTAGGCGCTGTTATGCTGTGAAGATGACCTGTTCTAGCTCTG
Organism: Picea mariana; assembly: GCA_032191745.1. Taxonomy (NCBI): domain Eukaryota; kingdom Viridiplantae; phylum Streptophyta; class Pinopsida; order Pinales; family Pinaceae; genus Picea; species Picea mariana. Next base: position 40,754 of record JASDQU010439725.1, on the reverse strand, counting down.
CTCCTTGGATCTCAACCTCTGTAAACAACAAGCATGCCTTATCTTGCACAAGTTGAAGTCGTTGAGTGACTTCCATCACTTTTCTTTGAAGCATATGGATATGCTGCTGAGCTATACGTTGTTCATGAGACCTCTTCATTCTGTCTACAACGGACAAGGCCTTAAGCTGCGCCTGTAGTGTATTTGCGTGCTGCTTCACTTCCTGGAGCTGCGACTCGAGCGCCTGTAACTCCAGATTCTTAGTTGAGTTTTCATATGTTTGAGTGCTCTGGTTACTCAGCTGCTTGCACTCCGAGGCAAGAGATTTTGGTCTATCAAATGTGTTGCGGGCAGTGGCTTCCCTTTGGTCTCGTACGTCTTAAGGGGTCTCGGGCACAATGCAGAGCTCTAAGTCTGTTATGCGCTGCTGGAGTTGTTGGATTACATCTTCGAGTTGTACCACCTGCTGTGGAACTCATTCTTCGGCCTTTACTTCAATGACTGTCATAGAGTGAAGTGCTCTGTGGACCATCTCCTCTACTTCGTGTTTCTCTGTGAACGACTGTTCTTTTTGTTTATGCAGCTGGGATTTTTCTTTAGTGAACCTCTCTTGCAAAGTAAGCTTCTCCCGTTCAGCAGTACTGTGCTGCTCTAGAAGGCCTTCCTATGCTTGTGCCAAAGCCTAGGTGGCTTGCGCTATTTCCTCCCGTGCTTGTCGAAGGCGAGCTTCGACTGTATCAATGATCCGGTGGATTTGAGATGGATCATCTCCTATTTTTGGTGTTCCTGCTGATAAAGGTGCAGTAGAAACTGCGCAGTTGGACCGTAGTGCCTGCTGCACTTCTTGAAGTTCAACCTTGATCCGACTGAACACCTCCTCCTGCTTAGCTTCCTGCTTCTCTGCTATCTCCAACTAAGAATCATTCAGTGCTGCGACGATGAAGTCGAAGTCGTCTGAGGTGAAGGTGGTCTCAAGCTTAGTCCTAGTTGCTTTCGATTTCTTCCTTGAGGAAGGTTTTGGAGGGGAAACCTTCCTTTTCTTTGAGGGGTTGTCCTCGTTCTAGGTGACGTAACCTCACCTTTCTTCTGTTCCACTTCTGTGCCATCTATCTCTTCGCCATCACCTCCTTGCAGGTGACATAGGAGCAGTCTTCCCCGAGGTACTGTGGACATCTTAGGCTTCTTCATTTTTCTTGGTCTTGCTCGATCAAGGTGCATCCGTCGCATTTTCTGGACTGTCAACATCGGACATCTCCGCAGGGTTCGCTGGAAAGAGGAGGTTTGCCAACCATTCCTTGGTAATCTCTTCCAAGTCATCCTCCATCAACTTGTAGTATGACTGCAACTGTTGTTTATGCTCATCAGCGTGCACTGTGATATAGATGAAATGACAGTCCATGCTGAATTTCATCAATGGCCTAAACCTATGGAGTGTGTTCAGGGTTATACAAGGCTCGGATTGGATAGCGGTCTTTAGCTGGGTGTAATAAGTGTGGAAGATGACATTTGATTGCCACTGCTTATTCAGGTCGTTGGAGTACCGCAACATACTAAACTTCGTGGCCAGTGGTTCAAAGGGCTCGATGTCCGGGAAGGTCGCACCTTCCGGCATCTCCCAGGCAATGAACACTATTAATATGAGAAGCCAACTAAAGTGGAACTCATATCCTTGGTCTTGCGCTTTCCTGCAGTCCAATTCTAACTGGTTCACCAAGTACTTCGCCCAATTCATGTGTAGGACCTCCGTGCACTTCCCTGCGAGGTCGACTACAAATCTAGTTACTTGGGTGGGCCGATTCTTGTGAACTTATTTTCCTGTGATCAGTTGACAGGCCAGACACACTGCGTCGCTCTGGATAGAGGCTACCTTGTAGCCTCACGTGCTCTTCTCTACATCTCCTTAAGTATCCTTTATCCTTTGGGCGAGAGCACGATCCGCGGTCTTTCCGTAGTAGAAATCCTGTGGGTCGGAGCCTTGCATGCTTAGCCCTGTGATCCGATTGATCAATGTTGGATCCACTGTAATGCGGCGGTTCAACCACAAATAACCTCCATGATAGCAAGATAATAGTAATTTGACGCATGCGTTCACCTCCTGGTGTCGCCCGAAGTGTGGAATCTTCATAACATTCAGTAGGGTGGACAACGCAAGGTTCTTTTCAAATACTTATGCAGGGTGAGCATGCTGTAAACCTTCCTGTTGTTGAGGTTGAAGTCACTAAACTTCAACGCTGCGAGCTTATCCTGGTCAACACGAACTACGCACACCTCTTTTGGAAGGTGCGCAGTGACCAACGCATATTCAAAGTCTATGGGCACACTATCTCGGTTTATTGTGCCGCTCAGAGGTGGTAGATAGGTGGTTAAAATGCTCAGAATCAGCTTGGCATTTGCGATATCATCTCTGTGCTTCGTTTGTTTCTCATCAGCTGGCCGGGATGGTCCGGCTCGAGCAGTGGACAGAGAGGCCTGCAGTCCTCTCGTTGAAGATGCTTGTGCATCTATAGACATTCCTCTCTCCGACATGACTCTTTCAGTCATCAAGTCGAGGAGAACCTTAGACATTGCACTGGAATACTAGCAAGGGCACAATGATCATTGTATGCAATTCGTTCAGTCTGCGGGCTTCAAATTCTCAATTATCAAAAGTGTTCTCCGTGCATGGCACGAAGGGATAAGTAGGCAACTTGGAAATGGTTCGTGTGCAACGGTTATGAGCCCCTATTAACTCTTGTTTGATCCTTTATGGTGTGGTCCAATGGCCTGATGAGGAACCTTTATTGCTTTTCTGTCCGTTCGGAGCATAATTCGAATGGATATATCGGGTCCAACGACTATATTGCTTCGCCATGGCGAAGTTTCATGTGTCGCTGTTCTGATATCCCGACGAAGCTCCAATTTTGCAAATTTTCTCTCTGTGAAGTTCCCTCTGGAACCTTCTGCAACTTAGCTCTCTTCTTACTTTGTTTCCTTGCCTTCTTTCCGGTGAGCTTCGTCTCGGTAGTTCTTTTTCCATTCTGATTCTTGTCTTCTTTTAACATAGTTACTGCGCACTGTTGAGATTCTTTCCTAGGACTCAGGGTTAATACCTTTTCTTTGACTGGGATAGGTACTTCAATCTTCCAGGAGTCTTTTGATGTTCCTACAACTTTGAAATTAGGGTTGCTAGTGTCAAATAGCTTCGATCTGTTTTCTTGTTCTTCAATTAATTGTGTGATCCTTTTAATCATGAAATATTTTAAGTCTTGCTTCTTCTCCTCCAAGGCTTCTTCTTCTTCCCTTCGTCTAGCTTGAGCTCTGTCAATCCAAGGTTTTCCCATTAACATGGTAAATGGGGCACTGTCTTCAATAAACTTAATAATTCAAAATCTTCCACTATCGAAGTTCCATTGACGATCATAGATATTTGAGTGAGCCTCCCATATAAGTTTACCAACTTTCCTCTGAATAACCCTATTTCTCCTAGCGAAGGGATCATAGCAGGCCTTCCTATAACTTCCCAAGTTCTTTCTGTTATGATATTCACTTGTGTTTCCTCATCTAGAACATAGTCAATGTCGAAGTCCCCTATTCTTGATTCAAGGCACTCCTTGTCTTTAAAAATCTTTGATAGTCTAACATGTCGATGGTCATCCAAGGTGTCTTTCATCTGTAGTAATACCTTCTCTGATTCTTTCTGGGGTTCTGTTATAGCCTTAGTTTATGGATCTGACTTAGGGTTTTCTTGTCTTATGTTCATACTTTCAAGCTTAGCAATCATTCTAGGCAATCCAACACTTCATGGTCCAGAGCCTTACAACAAAGACAACTAGGTCTTCTTCCAGGGCATTCCTTAGCCAGATGTCCTGTCTTCTGCAACTATAACATAAGATTAATCCTCTCTTTCTTTTAAGTGATCCCTAGCCCCTTCTGTACTGCACACTAGGATCATATGAGCTAACCTGCAACAAATTCTTTCTAGGATCCTGCATCCATTTGTTAGTCCAAACATCTTTTCTATGCATAGGTATAACATATCTTTCATGATTCTTATCAGATCTATTCAAATCAAACCTTCTTTTATCTATTAGTGCCCTAGTTTTCAGGCTAGGACAGAATCTATCAATCATACCTATATCCATACTCTAGAAACAAAAATTTCTACTTATCTTACTTCTACAGAGCACAAAGCTTCTAGATCTAAAATTTTTAACTATTCTTACCTTTATCAGAGCACAAAGCTTGCAGATCTTACCTCTTTTAATAAAAAATTCTTACTTTTACCTTTCTTAGAGTGCCAAACGTTCAGATCTTGCTTCTTTCCTTCATATCTGATCTTCTTTCTTTAGATCGGGCTTCTTTCTTTCAGATCTGACCTTCTTTCTTTAGATCGAGATTCTTTTTTTCAGATCTAACCTTCTTTCTTTAACATAGAGCTTTATAAGTCAAGTAAAATACTGCGCACTAGGGAAACAAATCTACGCACAAAGATTTCACAGTTTAAGGATGGATCTTTGCACAAAGCTTCTTCTTTCTCAGTTCCCAACAATCACTGTTTCAGGTCCCGACAATGGAACCATTTGTTGGCATAGGGGCAGACCTAGGGTTTAACGCTACAACAACGCACCAACAAAACCCTAACTACCAGCCCTTTTGGAAACACCTGTGAAGCATATGAAGTCTCACCCGAGGTAGAGGCAGGGGTGGTTGCAGGACTAAAGTGTCTGCAACCTTAGCTGAGACACATATATGTGATTATAATACTTAATACAACTCTTAGCACTGTCAGTTCCTTAATATGTAATCACTATTCACTTCACTAATACAACAAAGCTTCACAGTATTCACATCAATCTATAGTATTCAAGCACTTAGCATATACAAATGGATCATAATGAGCATATCAAGCACTAAACATGACTATCTAGATCAGATCTAACATTCTCACATATGATAAGCACAAAGCATAAATAGAGCTATCTAAACATATCAGAGCACTTAGCATATAACATATGAACACATCAAGACAAAGCACAAAGCACAAAACATAGTTTTTACGTGGTTCACCCCCACCCTAGGGCTACGTCCACCAACTCTTCTTCTTTATTGTCTTCAATAAATCGGTTACAAACACAGAGCCTCAAAACCCTTACTCCGCACAGGACAAAAGATTTGCATAGCTCGCTAGATCCTTCTTCCTTGCGCTACAACACAAAGCCTTCTATAGTCTCTCACAGAGACTTGCACTCAGCTCTACAAGTCTTACACATGATGCATAAAGCCTTGATCACACAGATTCAACTCTTGGCACTTAGCCTACATCACATAGATGTCAATTTCACTACTTCTCTATATGGTCTAGACATCTATATATACATACAAAATAGGCCTAAACATGGGTAAACCCATGGGATGACATCCCCTTCTCGTTACATATTCCCAAAAACCCAAAAAGAGGGCCGATATCCCATGATCTCCGCTTCGTCTTGCGCTCCACCTTTGACAGGCTGTCGAAGTCTCAGAATAGGTCAACATGACCAAGAAACTCTCAAAACTTGGTCAAGGGCCAACACATTGTGTTTGGTAAAGTATTTCGATTTTAAGATTCAAACTAAACTAAGAAATGATAAATACAACTGAAAGATAAGGATTTTTTATTATGATTAAGTGCCCATAAGTTCATAGGAATATTTTTTTATTTATCAATTCAAAATAACACTAATTTATAGTCATTAAGACTAATACAATATGTAATATCTTTGATGTTTTGGTTCTTCCCTTGAAACCCAACTGGTGCTTCGTGGCCTTGAGCGATGGATGGTTCAGATGGGGGTGGGTAGGGGGGTTGTAAACCTCCTCCCAATGAACAAGCCATATATTTTCAAGCCATGGTTTTGGCCTCAATAAAAAACACTAAGTCCCAACCTTCATGTGTTTTGAATAAGTTGGAAGAAATGTCAAAGTTTAAATTTCCTTCGACCTCATCCTGCTGAAAGGCCTTAACTTTAGGTAATTGTGGGTTAGTTGAGAAGTTCATTGGGATATGGTCATCCTAAACCAATTCTTTTGTGGTCGTGGTTTTTTTCCTTCCTCTTTGAACTTAAGGAGAGAGATCTGATCTTCTATATTGGTGCTTACATTGTAGGAGCAAGGGGAATGGAATTGAAAAAATGGACCCCATATTTCAATCCATAAAATGATGTCCCTTCAATAGTTCCAATACGAATTTTCTATCATATTCCCTTGAAATAAACATCATTTAACTATCAAAGAGTGGCTTTTTATTCATTAACTCTATATCTTTATCAAGGCATGCATGGAGTTCTTCTTTCTATTCTTATGTTATTTGGGGAATTTGGTCCATAAAGGTTACATATGAGGGGTAAAGGATTTAAAAACAAAATAAAAATTGTCTCCAAGCTTAATTTTTTTTTAAGAAAAACACATATATTGCATGGGATCACCATACCAACCAAGTTATGAACATGTAACTTAAAAGGGTCAAGACCTCCTAAAGATTTTAGTCACCTTATAACTCCTAATAAATATTCCCTAGTCTTTTTCTTATTTATAACATTTCCTCTTATAACTACATCTCATTATCGAAACATTTGTTTATTTAAAATAAAGAGTAAAAATGGGTTCAACATAGAAAGAGGTTCTTGGCAAGGGACACATGGGGATTAAAAAGAGACATTGAAACTACTAAAGATTCTTCCTTTTGATTCTCCTCTCTTGGAATAAACTTTATGTTAAAATATTTGAAACCCTTTATCAAGTCCCATACCCTCTGCACATATGCTTTTAAACAATCCATTTTAATGATACATATTATCTTAACTTAGTTGAAAATTAGCAATGAATCTCCCATTACAATGAGGTCTCGAACATCCATTTTTTGGGATAGAAATAGTCCTTAAATTAGCACGTCATAAATTATCCCTTAAACAAGTGGGTGTGTGAGTCAAATTTGAGTTCAAAAACCCTCCCATATCATTAAGGCATGCGAATAGTCTATTCATGTCAAATTTCAGTGCATACAGAAATAATTTGAAAAAAATTCAACGTTGACCCCATTCACAGGTCATCATTACCCATGTCTAGTCCTAGTACAATGTCTTTTTGTTGTTCCTTTTAAAATTCGTTCGATAATGCACACGTTCCCGCATCTAGTATTGCAAGGGCATATTTTTATGGTGTTTATTAAACAATGAACTAAAAAAGAGGGATTTTTCATCACAACTATGACACACATACATTGTATATACATTAATGTAGAACCTAGAAGAAAAATGAAGAAAGGCTGATGCAAACTTAAAACTTGTGTCAACCAATTTATGTACTTTGAAAGAAAAATATGGATTATGGTTTACATGATGAATTGATGATGGAAACAAGTGGGTGTGTAAGTCAAATTTGAGTCCACAAACCCTCCCATATCGTTAAGGCATGCAAATAGTCTATCCATGTCAAATTTCAGTGCATACAGAAACAGTTTGAAAAAATTTCAATGTTGCCCCCATTCACAGGTCACTGTTGCCCATGTCTAGTCTTATTACAATTTATTTTCATTGTTCTTTTAAAATTCGTTCGATAGTACACACGTTCCCGCATCTAGTACTACAAGGGCATATTTTTATGGTGTTGATTAAACAATGAACGAAAAAAGAGGGATTTTACATCACAACTATGACACATATACATTTTATATACGTTAATGTTGAACTTGGAAGAAAAATGAAGAAAGGCTGATGCAAATTTAAAACTTGTGTCAATCAATTTGTGTACTTTGAAAGAAAAATAGGGTTTATGGTTTACATGATGAATTGACGATGGAAACAAGTGGGCGTGTGAGTCAAATTTGGGTTCAAAAACCCTCCCATATCGTTAAGGCATGCAAATAGTCTATCCATGTCAAATTTCAGTGCATACAGAAACAATTTGAAAAAATTTCAACGTTGGCCCCATTCACAGGTCACTGTTGCCCATGTCAAGTCCTAGTACAATGTCTTTTCATTGTTCCTTTTAAAATTCATTCGAAAATACACACGTTCCCGCATGTAGTACTACAAGGGCATATTTTTATGGCATTGATTAAACAATGAACGAAAAAAGAGGGATTTTTCATCACAACTATGACACACATACATTGTATATACATTAATGTAGAATCTGGAAGAAAAATGAAGAAAGGGTGATGCAAACTTAAAATTTGTGTCAACCAATTTGTGTACTTTGAAAGAAAAATAGGGTTTATGGTTTACATGATGAATTGATGATGGAAACAAGTGGGTGTGTGAGTCAAATTTGAGTCTATAAACCCTCCCATATTGTTAAGGCATGCAGACAGTCTATCCATGTCAAATTTCAGTGCATACATAAATAGTTTGAAAAAATTTCAATGTTGGCCCCATTCACAGGTCACTGTTTCCCATGTCTAGTCTTAGTACAATGTATTTTCATTGTTCCTTTTAAAATTTGTTCGAAATACACATGTTCCCGCATCTAGTACTGCAATGGCATATTTTTATGGTGTTGATTAAACAATGAACGGAAAAAGAGGGATTTTTCATCACAACTATGACACACATACAATGTATATACGTTAATGTAGAACCTGGAATAAAAATGAAGAAACAATGATGCAAACTTAAAACTTGTGTCAATCAATTTGTGTACTTTGAAAGAAAAATAGGGTTTATGGTTTACATGATGAATTGATAATGAAAACAAGTGGGTTTGTGAGTCAAATTTGAGTCCAGAAACCCTCCCATATCATTAAGGCATGCAAATAGTCTATCCCTGTCAAATTTCAATGAATACAGAAATAGTTTGAAAAAATTTCAATGTTGGCCCCATTCACAGGTCATTGTTGCCCATGTCTAGTCCTAGTACAATGTCTTTTTGTTGTTCCTTTTAAAATTCATTCAACAGTACACATGTTCCCGCATCTAGTATTGCAAAGGCATATTTTTATCGTGTTTATTAAACAATGAACAAAAAAAAAAGGATTTTTCATCACAACTACAACACACATACATTGTATATACGTTAATGTAGAACCTGAAAGAAAAATGAAGAAAGGTTGATGCAAACTTAAAACTCATGTCAACCAATTTATGTGCTTTGAAAGAAAAATAAGGTTTATGATACATGATGAATTTCTTGCCACATAACTCATGGGCCAAAGTTCCATGTTTTTAAACAGTTTCAACGAAGATTCTATAGAAATGAAAAACATGTTCATCGAAACTTCGTTGATGCAATACTATGACAACAATGATGACATCTACAATCATGATGGTATAAAAATGAATGAGCTTCTCTTGGTTTCAAGAATAATTTATCCTCTACTGAACAAGGCCAACCATGTGAAGGTATAAGCTCATATGGCCCCTCCCCTCCCCCTCACATCACTCTCAATTCCCTAATATCCAATCTATAAAATATAAAATAATTGAAAGCAACCTAGTAATATTCATGCATAGAGACTACAAAAATAAAAATTACTGAAGGTAAATGAAATTATCATGTGTTTGTAAATGATATTTTTAGTTTACCACGTACTTTAGTATATTGGTGACTATTTTCAGGTTTCACATAATAATTAATCAACATGTAACATAGGATATAAAAACGTCGTATAAAACTTAAAAACATGTAATTAACCAATGACATAAGTAAATTATTTTAAGAGAATAATTCATACAAATTAAAATATATAGTCACTTACCTGATCCAACTCAACATCTGTATAATCATCCTTATTCAGTATCTTCTTCTTCATCGAAATCGACATCTATATCATCATCCGGTTCAGAAACGATGTTGAAAGGATTGGCGATATCATCATCATCATCAATGTCATTTTCAAGCATATTTTCATCTACATCATCATTAAGAACTGCATTGTCTCCTATGTCTGGATCATGATCTTCTTCGTCTTCGACCCCACATGATCTTCCAACTCTGTCTGACCTTGCAAATCATCTTCTTCTTGTACATGAGTATACTTAACTGGCCTTCCTCTTGAATCATATCTAACAACAAATGACCAATCTCTCACCTAGAACATTTGAGTAAAAGACATGTTCACATTGGCTTGGAAAAACATACCGATCATGTCCTCTTTCAAACATCATTGTTTTAATCATCAAAAATCCATTGGCACACCGAATAACAGTTCTTTCCTCATCGCGTTCATGCATTTGTAACCTATACCATTTGACGTTGAACAAAACTAATTTGAAGGAATTAAAGTCACACTCAAGTATATCATTCAATACCCATAGTATCTATTTTCAGATTCTCGGGGATGTCTGTCACTCCTAGAGGAAACATTAGTGACCTAGAATACTGCAGTTATCCCACTATCATTATTTTTCCTGGTTTCATCCAATAGTTTGATGCAAAATTTATGACCATTGCACCACATAGCCTTGTGGTGTTTCAACTACAATATGCCATATATGTAAAAGATGCATTGTTAATTGATAAATTAACATATTTATATAACTTGGAAAGTATCAGAAAAAGACAGTACACATGTAGTCACATTAATATAA